>CM039485.1:22010560-22204448 GCA_022433065.1 Begonia loranthoides
GGGGTGTGGGGGGAGTGGGACACGAGGATGCCTTCCCATGCCCCTCTCCATTTTTTCAAGGGTACGAGTGTCCCCTCTAGATAAGCCTTCTTCTTTTATGCCTTCCCTCGCAATTTTCTCTCTTCCTGTGAGTGAAATCCTTTGCGATGGTTAGGGCATTCTTCCCCTGCAAGTGAGAGCGTCCTGTGAGTGATAGAGAGCTTCCACTGAAAGTTGTGAGAGTGTGAGATTCTTTCATTGAGTGAAGCTAAAGGGTCAGCTGGGAGTGATTGTGAGCTGTGAAGCTCTGTGAGCTGTCTGCTGTCTGTGGAGCTTCGAGTTGCTATACCTATTAGTTTCTTCAACTAGAGTATGGATTTGGGTGTGTCTTGGCCAGATGAGGCCCTACCCACAAGTAGTGTACGTGAATTGTGTCAAGTCTTTGATTGATAATTTACTACAACTAATACTTTGGTTATTACTTTCCTAATTTACTTCTTTTATGTGTTTTTACTATATTCATTATATGTGCTTTTAATTTCTACCATTCAATTATATGTGCGTTTCAATTATTATTACCTCTTTCATATGAGTTATTCAATTATTGTTATGTCAATCATGCATCATGCTAATAGAAAACCATAGGGACATGCATTCTGTGAGGAAAATATTAAAAGAATGAATGAAAGAAAGGAACGGACGAACGAACGAATGAACGAATGAATGAAAGGAAAGAAAGGAACGAACGAACGAATGAATGAAAGGAAAGAAAGGAATGAACAAACGAATGAACGAACAAATGTGATGAAAGAAAACTAAAGAGAGGCATAGCATATTGCATAAACTTAATTCCTTATTGGGCCTTTAGGCTCACGTTTTACATGTGGTGTAGGTACAAACGATGAATAGATCACGATGTGAGGATGAAGGATTTGCACGTGCGAGACTTGAGGCTGGCCAGACTAAGGAGGGTAAAGAGAAAATGTTTTGTAAATTATTTAGTTCCTTCACTAAAGTTATTACAGAGGAACGAATAATTTATGCTTTCACTAAGTTTTGATATACCCTCTATGTTTCTTGATTTGACTTTTGCTGTATTTTGGTATAAGATTTCATAATGTTTTTGATAGTGGGTAAAAGAAAAACAGTCTCAATGGTCTGGCTTTCAAAGGGCACTCTGATTACAATTCAATTGAAGGATTTTAATAAGAATTTAGTTGTTTTATAAAAGTTTTAAATTTTAAGGCATTTTTAAGAGAAAATAAAAAGTCGGGACGTTACAATTGGTATAAAAACAAAGTATCATAGTAGTTTAGTTTTAAAAATGATTTTTATAAATGGCTCTTATACCGTTGGTATCAAATGTAAAACTAATTCAATAGCCTGCCTACCAGCATAATCCTCGACGTGGAAAATACTTCATCCACTGTAAGTATACTCCTTAAGACTTTACTAATACATGATTCCCTTATCATATATTTTTGGTGAATGCATTGTTAGGATATAACATGGTCAGAGAAGCAAGGAGCGAGAAAAAGATAGGTAAAAAATTAATGGAGGACATGAAGAGCCAGTTCTAACTCATTGAAGACCTAGTCAAAGGATTTAGGACATTCAATAGGCTGTTCATGGAGGACATGTTGCCACTGTAAGTAGAGGAAGGAGAACCAAGCACTGTGAGGAAGAAGAGACCCATGGAGGAGGGTGAGCAATGAGAGGATGGGAAGTGCCTTCGAGTGCATGATGCTGTTGAGGAGACCGAGGTTGTGACACCACTGAAGGAGCTATGCCCGCAGTGTGCCAAGGTTCATGTCGGGGTATGCTTGGTGGGGTCAGGGATGTGTTTTAGGTCTAAGAAATATGGACACATCGCTCGATGATGTCCTAACCTAGTCAATGAAAGGAGGAAGGAATTCTTCTACCTACATGTAGGGGACGAAGTAGATGTGAAAAGTATTTTGTTTTATTTTGGGGATTGTAGATTCGTGGGTGTACCCCAATATATTTTCGATGTGTACCTAATATATTTTGGATTTAGATGTAGTTGGGATGATATAAGTGAATTCTTGAACTGTTTTGGATTTTTATGCAGGATGTATAGCTTTAGGGGAGTGTAGAAATAAGTGAGACTCTGCCCAAAATTTTAGAAATAAGGAAAGCAAAAATAGATGGAAGAAAAATCTAAAGTGAACTAGGACAACTTGATAGATAAATGAGACCACCTAGGTTACAACAGATTAGATAGAGGAGATTAGTCACGGGAAGGGAAAAACATTAATAACTACGCCAAATTAAGAGAACCTGAATATGAGAATGAATAGAGAGAGTATCTTGAACTTTAATGGGGGGTAGTTGAATAGTCGGTGTCTTAACCACTATCTGAGATGCCAAGCTAGGAATGTGTTTAGGTTAGATTTCTTACACCAATGAGAAGTTTGGGAGGTCTAGTCTATTGGTCTAACAAACTTGGTTTGACTTTGAATTCCGACATAATAAAGGTACTCCTTGTCCATTAGTGGGACTTGGATTAAGTATTGGATTAGTATTCGAATGGATAATAGGACTTATGTCAGACTTGGATTATGTTCTCCATCTCGCTCCAAACTAAATCAAGATAACAAAGAACGTGACTACACAACTGCACGATAAGGGCGGAGACAATTGGTTGAACTTCTCCAGGAATGAGTAACAAAAACAGAAACAGAAATTGAAACAAAAACAGAGACTGAAATAGAAACAGAGGAGACATAGAGACAAAAATAGAAATGGAAATAGAAATTGAAACATAAATGGAGACAGAAATAGAAATAGAAATATAGATGGAAATTGAAACTGAAACTGAAAGGAAAACAGATACATAAATGAAAATGGAAATGGAAACAAAGTTTCCATAAATAAATTATGGGAATGGAAACAGAAACACATACAGAAACATAAATGAAAACAGAAATAGAAACGAAAACAAGTACAGAAACTAGAAACAGAAACAGATACAGAAACGGAAACGGAAATAGAAACAGAAACAAAAACAGAAAGAACAATAGATATAGAAACAGATAAGGAAACAGAAACTAAAATAGAAATGAGAGTAGTTATAGAGGCATAAAGAGAAGCAAGAAGGAACGCGTCCAACTCAGCCATGGAGTGGTGTAGTTCATAACTCAAAAAAGCTAGGATGGACAGATTGAATGGTAGAGAGAACATTTGAGCATGCTAAAGTCATGGAGTGTAATGGATTAGGAGGAGAATAGTAGGGAAAAACAGAGAAGGAGATGTGCATTCAACATTAGGTAGCCAGTCTTTTGGTGGTACAAAGATTTAGGAGACACTTCCTTGGTGTTGAATCACATGAAAATGCTGCGGATTCAGGAGTTGAGTGGCAACGGTGAAGTGTTTATTGGATGGAAGTGATTTTCTTGGATATAAGAAAGTTTCCATTGTGCTCTCGATGTTGGGGGTTTAACAAGGAGAAAACTAAAGAATGGTTAGATTGAGGCATTTTTCTCTAGAATTGATGCAATCAGAGTGGCGTAGTGGAAGTGTGGAGAGTTAGTACGAGGGTTTGATCAAATTTTTGGTACAAAGAGACATTTGGATGAAATAAAGCTGATCCATTGTCCGTAGGTTGGAACAAACTATCAGTAAAAAGGGAGTTGATAGTCTAGATAAAATGAAGTATTAGGATCACAAGGGAACTAATTCATCAAATGGGGTAGTTAAGAAAAGATTTGATGCGTAGTTAGCATTTGAGAGAGTACCACGCTAGGTAACTTTCGAGGAAGAAATTTTTATAAGGAAGGAGGTATGTAATTTCTCAATAATGTTTTCCCCATATAAGCGATGTAATTAAACCACAGGATAATATATACATTGTGGTTTGATAAATGTTAAATCGTAACATTTATTTATGGGGGGAAATATTATGGGATAGAAGTTAAGCAGGAATACATGACGGAAAATCTAGATTGTTGGTGTGGCGAACGCATGCAGATGACATGGGGACAAGGAATGTCGTCTGCAATCGCATGGGAAGCCATCCCTATGCTTTGGAATGCACCAAGATAGGATTTTGCATCCTAATGCATATGTCGTTGGGCAATTGAGAATGCATGCAGACGCTGTCGATTTGAATCTCTCCAATTCCTGGATAGTTTTGGATAATGCGGAATCTAAATGTGGATGCCATATTGCATCCAAATGGTGGGTTTGGACTAGTCCAGATGAGCGCGGACGCATGCGGACACGACAATTTCTAATATGTCCAATTTTGGGACACGTTTGGTCGCATGCAGACACTATATTCGGATGCCATCCTTCATCAGCATGTACAAATCTGCCTACTGATTATTGACTTTCAAATGCATGTGGATGAGACCAGAAGATCCTCACTCGTCTGAAACAACCCATACTTTCGAATAAATTAAGGTTACCTCTTTCATATGAGTTATTAAATTACTGTTCTATTAGTCATGCATCATGCTAATAGAAAACTATAGGGACATGAATTGTGTGAAGAAAATGTCAAAAGAATGAATGAAAGAAAGGAACGAATGAATGAAAGAACGAATGAATGAAAGAAACGAAAGGAATGAACAAACAAACAAATGAACGAACATAAGACAAAAAACTAAAAAGAGGCGTAGCATAGTGCATAAACTCAATTCCTTACTAAGCCTTTAGGCACATGTTTTACTTGTGGTGTAGGTACAATGATGAACAGACCCCAATGTAAGGATGAAGGATTTGAACACGCGAGACTTGAGGCTAGACAGGCTAAAGAGAGTAAAGAAAAAAAGATTTGTAAATTGTTTTGTTTCTTTACTAAAGTTATTATGGAGAAACAAATTATTTATGCTTCCTCTATGTTTTGATAAACCCGCTATGTTTCTTGATTTGATTTTCGCTGTATTTTGGTAAAAGATTTCATAACGTTTTTCATAGCGGGTAGAATGAAAAGAGTTTTAATGGTCCGTATTTCGAAGGGCATTCTGATTATAATTCAATTGAAGGATTTTATTAAGAATTTAGTTGTTTTATAAAAGTTTTAAATTTTAACACATTTTAAAGAGAAAATAAAAAGTCGGGTCGTTACAATCTACTAACTCAGTCAATCGATTGATAATCTCTCCTGTGTTAGTCACAACGCTTCAGTCTCTTCTATATTATTCTCCATCCTCCTTGGTTAGGCTCTTCCTCGTCCTCTTACTATGATACATTTTTATTATACAACAAGGCACTTAAATAAATAAATGAAAAATATTTATTTATTTTTAATATTTTATTATTATTTATTTATTTTTAGAATTCACATTGTTAGCTATTTCCTACATTAGGGAAAATGACAAATCAACCATCGTGGTTTTAGGTCAATGACAAGTCAAACACTATGGTATAATTTTTAACAAGTTAACCACTAATGTACGTCAAAATGACAAATTCAACATCGCAGTTATGGTCGCCGTTACCCAATACGCCGCGGCGGTGTCCTGGGATGCCACCGTGGCGCCCTGTATTATCGAAAGAAAAGGGCTACGTTTTGACACCGCGGTGTCCCCACAATGTCGCTGCGGTGTCTTAATACGCCACTGCGGTGCTCTAGATAAGGCCGCGGCGTTGTGTGTTGCGAAGGCAAGTTGTTGAAGGTTTGTGGGCATCCTAAGACGCCACTACGGTGCGCTAGACAACGCCGTAGCATTGTGTGTTACGAAGGCAAGTTGTTAAAGGTTTGTGCGGACGCCGCAGCGTTGCCACAACGCCGGCACAGCGTCCTATGACGCCGCTGTGGTGTCCCAAGAGGACGCCGCGGCGTTGTGTGTTTCAAGGAAAATTTTTGAAGTTTTGTAAGGACGCCGCGGTGTCCCAACGATGCTGCTGCGGCGTCCCCACAACGCTGCTATGGCCTCATTCTGAAGACAAATTTTTTTTCCTGCACGTCACTGCGGTTGCCAAGGACACCGTTGCGGCGTCATTACGAA
This sequence comes from Begonia loranthoides, assembly GCA_022433065.1. Lineage (NCBI taxonomy): Eukaryota > Viridiplantae > Streptophyta > Magnoliopsida > Cucurbitales > Begoniaceae > Begonia > Begonia loranthoides. Next base: position 22,016,515 of record CM039485.1, read on the forward strand.
GTCGTCGTGGCATCCTGTGTTGCGAAGACAAATTTTTGAAGTTTTGTGGGAAGCCGCAGCTTTGTGTGTTTCAAAGGCAAATGTTTTTCCCAAGTTTTGATTACATGTTGTTACATGTTGTTTACTTATTTGTACATATTTATTTATGTACTTAATATATGTACTTATTCTCCCAAATTGAAAAAAAATTGGACATGGTTTCCCTTGTTACTTACTCCCCCAAAGCTAGTCTTATACATCCTGCACAAAAATCGCAAGCAGTTCCAGAATCATCCATTGTAGATAAACAAAACCAGACAACAATCCTTATGCAACTTCAAAGTGTACAAAAATGACACGAAATATAAACAAAACATGAAGTACAACAATACACATTTCAGTATACATCAATTACAAATTTAAAATGGAAACAAATTAAACGAACTGTGCAGAAACATAATGTCCTATGCATTCGGCTTCCTTGTCCTTTTTGGCCGCAGATCTTTGACTGCAAAAGATAACTGTGGGTCTTGGACGACATGCACTCTTGCTCGAACAACGACCCCTCATACGAAAAGATAGCTAGGTCGTGCTCGTGAAATGGTTCCAGAATGTTGCATGTAATAATGACCCTCATCCCCTCACTCGTACAACGCAAGATGCCGTACGGGCTGGAATACAAATGGAAAATAAGTGAGAATATGCAGTAACCAATATTAAGAAATTACACAAGGGAAAATATATACCGCGTTTTGTCAATGACAGAAACAATCATGGAGACTGCTTTTGGCAACAATCGCTGATAAGCATACTAAGTGTGCAGGTCAACGGACGACATAAAACAATCATGCCTTGGGTGTGTCTGCAAGGAAAACAAAGCATTAGATGATCCCAGTTAACCTGAGCAACAACTCAAAGAAGCGAGATGGTTACTTACGTCAATCCACCCTAATTGTATTAGATTGTGCTCGTGATGAAACGCCAATATGGCTGCCTCGTTTGTGGCAATGCACTGCAATATGTTCGGATGAGTACTACGATAAAATATTAGAAACTAACAAACAAAAAAGGCGTCTCACCGTATCTGCCATCCCACGTTGCTCCGGAAAGATGAGATGAGAGACGACGTAATGATCTTCTTCCTGCCTTCCCCCAAGAAGTCCGCACGTCTCTATGTTCTTCTTCGTATTTGCCTGCATATACTTTTCAAACATGGACATCAAATCATGAGCCTGCAAGAAAACAGGCTATGGCGTTAAGCTCTTTGCCCTTTGGCTTGTGATACTTGGTAACCTCGGGATCTCGGTGAAGCAATCGCAGCACTTCGAGGCCTTCTCCCTGGCTCACAAATGATGGCTCCCAAGATACGTGATAGTATTCATCTCTTGGGCCATCCAATTCACATCCAAGCATGGTATTGACGTCCTGCAGAGTCAACCTCAACTCCCATCCAAGAACGAATGTCCGTATCTCCATTGGCTTGGTGGACAGTGTCAAATTTGCATAAAAAAGTTTGATTACTCTCTCGCAATAACTGCCCTCATCCGGCACAACCCGGCTAATCCAGCATCATCCAACAATTGTTTAATACCCATGCCAGCCAATGAGTCCAGGTCTATAATCTTTGACACAATAATTGAACGGTTTTGAATATCATCTTCATACCGTGATTTGCAGTGCGAAGACCGGAATAATTTGACCCTCCATCTTTCTGTGATAGTTTCCTACCGCACAATTAGATATTCATTTCTTCTTCTTGTTGTTGTACCTCGGGTTCAGTTTAATCCTCCCACTGTGTAACAGTTTGCTCAGTGAAGGATGTCGTGGGTTGCTCAAGGAAGGATGCCGCAGGTTGCTCAGCGAAGAACGCCGAGGGTTGCTCAACGAAGGAGGCCGAGGGTTGATGACATTCCCTCGTTTCCTTCCCATGCTTTGACACCAATTTCTTTGATCGCACATAGGCCTTCATTTTTGGTGATTGATCGCAGTTGAAAAGGGTTCTCCTAGAGCTTTCGGTGATTGAGAGTTGAAACTGTGTGAAAATGGCGTATCCTAGGCTTCTTGCTGTTATGTATACCGCTGATTAAAGTTACAACGCTGCCACGACGTCCTACCACGCCGCTGCGGCGTCCTGTCATGCATCCTCCTGAGATGCATTGGGAGCGTCCTAGGATGCCCCAGCGTTCTTGGATGCACCTGACACCTTGTGGGACACCCCCACGGCGTCCTGTGTCACCGCGGCATCTTGGGACACACCCAAGGCATCCTGGGATGCACCCAAGGCTTCGTATGATGCCGCAACGGTGTCCTAAGATGCCACTGCGGCGTCCTACGATGAATCCACCTGGGACGCAGGACACCCCAGATTCCTTGGACGCACCCGAGGCCTCTTGGGACGCCCCCATGACATCCTGGGATGAGCCTAAGGCTTCTTGGACACCGCAGCATCCCGGGACGCCCCCAAGGTGTCCTGGGATGAGCCTAAGACTTCCTGGGACGCTGCGGCGTCCTTGGACGCCCCCACGGCGCCTTGGGAAGAGCAGCATCCTTGGAAGCACACGAGGCCTCCTGGGACGCGGCGTCCAGGCAAAATTTTGCCTCTTTTTTGTCGCCTTTCACATTGGTTCAATGAAATTGATGACTCAAAACAATACATTTGTGTTGGTGGACCTTGCGCATCCGACTCCTGGAAAGCATATTGCAAATGAGATTAGTATAGTTCAAATAACATTTGCAAACGTAAACGTTATAAGGGGCTCACTTGTGTCGTAGGGACTATGTCGGGATCTATTGCAGGGACTATATCGGGAACTCTAAACCCCATAAATGTGCCCTCCGAACTTCCTCTACCGCCTTTGCCTCTCCCTCTGCCTTTGCCTCTGCCTCGGCCACTCCCTCTGCATGCCCCAGCACTTGACTCACCTCCCCCATCGCAAGTGCGGGAATTGTGCCCCACATGCCCACACCGACCACATGTGATGTTCAACTGTTTTCTTGTTAGCACCGTTTGGCTAGGGGCCTCATCAACATCCCATACTCTACGTACGCGCGGCTTGCCGGGAAGCCTTTTAAATGGTGGTGCAGTAATTGGATCAATATTCATCACAGGAGGCCACTCGATTGGCCCATTGAGTGGGCGGTGAAAGTGGGAGTACATTGCCATGTATGTTTCATAGTGATAGCACTCGTGCACAAATTCCTCAGGAGATTGCCGCATGAAGTTCATGCACGGGATTGCATGGACACATGGGATGCCGGTCAACTCCCACCGGTCACAGGTACAAGTACGCCTGTCTGAATTGACAGAGTATGTGTCGTTATCGTTGCTGACCTCAAACTTGGAAGCTCCTACAAACTGGGGGCTCCAATTTCTATTGGCAAGTTAGACTTTGGCGAGCCTGCTACTGATCATTGGACACAACATTTCGGTAGAGCGAGCCATCTTTTCTTTTTTTTTTTTTACGATCCTACCCATGATGCCCTTTCGAATGATCTTGAACATACTTAGAATTTGTTTATCCCGAGCTGTTAGGATGCAGGCGTTTAAGGACTCGCTGAGATTGTTGAGGCTTATGTCGCACTTTGGGTGGGAGGAGAAGGCATGTTTGGCCCAATATGTGACCTCTATCCCTCGTTGATAGTCATAGGCGGCGAGGTCAAGGACAAATAACTTTGCCATCTCTCTCTCAAATTGCCTCACTGTTGTGGCCCTTGATGCAGCCCACATTGCATCCTTGAACAACCTGCCTTTAAATTGTTTTTGAAAATTGGCATACAGGTGTCAGATGCAAAACTGATGGTCTGCTTGCCATGCCACCTCTCTAATAGCTGGTACTAGTCCCTGAAAAGATTCATAATATGAGAGATACATTGGAAAAAAATGCATGACATAAACACATAACGTAAAAATCAATGAACCACACCTTTTGTCAATCATAAATGATTATCCATCCATTGCCAGATGGGGTGGTTAGATCGTCCAGCAACAGTTCTAGAAACTATTTTCATGAAGCCCTATTTTCTGGTTCAACGACTGCTATAGCGATCGGATACATACCATCGTTTCCGTCGATGGTCACAGTGGTCAACAACTGTCCCAAAATCACTCCCTTCAAGTGGCAACCATCTAAACAAATAACTGGTCTACCACAGTTCAGTACGGCCCTCTTGCATGCATCGAAACACATGTACATACTTTTAAAGACACTCATGTCAAGGTCAACACATAGAGAACTTCTAGGATTGGACCTCTTAATCTCCTCAGCATAAGACCATATGAGCTTGTATTGCTCATTACCATCCCCCTCGTTCATTTTCTTGGCAACATTCCTTGCCCGTCTAGCAAGGTTGGGTGTGATGTTGACGTTGTAGTCCTTCCTGACTGTCTCAATTATGGAAGATATGTCCTAGTCGGCCTGACTTTTAAATCTGTCTAAGTAATGCGTGGCGACCCATTTGGCAGTGGCATGGCGACTTTCCATCTTTTTGGAGCAAGTGTGAATTTCATTGTAAAACTTTATTTGAAACGTCATTTCAACTTACATTTTGGAGGTGTGCAGCCGCCACGGGAATCCTTCTTGGCAGGCAGCCCTCAACCGATTAGAATCACTGTGGGTGAATTTTATCCCATACCCACTCTTTACTGCATGATCGACAATTTCTTCTCTAATTTTATTCAACGAACTATACTTTTTGCCAAGGCCCATACCAGCGAATGTGCATTGTGCTTCTGGTCGGCGTCTCAGCCTACTCTCTGCCATGTCAATGTTTTCATCGCTACTGGATTAGCATGTTGATCGGAGGTCCTCATCATCCTTTTCGTTTAGACTTGCTGAGATAGAATGCAACAAAATTGCAAATTCATTTCCAATTCCACCTACCTAGTTCTCATTGGCCAACAATGTCTCTGTGGGTCCCACTTCACATGGACGGTTAATAACAGAATCTTCAACGCTCCAAGACGCCATTTGCTTGTCAACAAATTCTTCAATATTATATATATTATTTATTTCTTTATTATTTTATTTATTAATTTATTTACTATTTTTTAGTCACAATTAAAATGCTTAAAACATTTAATTTAGAAAATAATTCTATTACGTACTTACAGTTGATAAAGTATTTTCATGTCGAATAGGTGTGTTCAAATCCCGGTTCGATTCGGTTTTAATAAGAAATTGAACCGAACCAGTTGGTTTCGATTTGATAATGGCCAAACCAAAACCTGCATTTTGGTTTTGGGGAACTGAACCAAAACAAGAACCAAAATTCCGATTCAGTTCCCGTTCGGTTCCGGTTTTATCTTATGTTTTTTTTTTTCAAAAAACTGGTGTAAATTTCAAAACCAAACAGCGAGTCAACAATTGAGGAATGACTTCCAGACTCCACTTCCACTCTAGTGTAGTGTTTTGTCTTATATTATTTATTTATTTTTTATTCAAAAACCTTGGGTACATATGCACTACGCAGCAAATATCAGTAAGAAACAAAAAATTGGCGTCCACAGTGCACTAGCAGCACTACAAGAACAATATTTCAACCATTTGAAATCTTCAATATTTCAATCCACTGTGACATCTACAAGTAACAAGCTGCATATAGCAATAAAAATACAAAAAAATACATCATTAACTTTATCCACTACAATTTATAATGTTCACTGCAAATATAATAAACATGCAAATGTTCACTGCAAAAAATCCACTGCAATTTACAATGAACATCATTCATTGAAAATAATTTCAGTGCATGAACTGAACTGCAATTTCTTAAAATTCATAAGCCCTAAATTGCAGTGAATGATGTTCACTATAATTATTCACTGTAAATTGCACAAGCAGAATCTCAATTTCTCAAGTTTAAGTTGAGGGCATTTTAGAATCTCAATTCTAAAACAGAATCTCAATTCTCAATTCTCAAGTTTATAATCCTAACCAAAATCTCAATTCTCAATTCTCATCAAGGAACTTGCAGAAACAAAATCTCAATTCTCAAGTTTAAAATATCGATCATAAACGGATAATCATCATAGCAATCAGAATCATATTAGAATTGAGGGCAAATCGAGGGTAAAAATTATTACTTACTAAGAATATTGACTCCAGAGCACGGGAGCAGAGAAAATTATTCCAAAGCAGATCTAGCGAGCGTTGCGTCGAGCGACTATTGTCCTTTGCAATCTCAATATGCCCTATGCACTCCCAGATTTAAGCACTGGACTGCTGGAGACAAACAAAGACGAAAAGCAGAACAAAGAAATAAACATTGAAACAACCTTAAATGAGACGAGGCGGAGCAGAGTAGAATGCTAAATGAGACGAGGTGGAGTAAGGTAGATTGTGACGAGGCAGAGTGGAACAACGAGACGAGGCAGAGTGTAACAATGGGACGAGGTAAAGTGAAACAACGAGATGAGGCGAAGTAGAACAACGAGACGAGGTGAATCAAAACAACGAGATGAGGTGGAGCGGACTACCTGCGGAGTGCAAAGGCAAAAAAAGAGGAAGGAGCCAGGTGGAATGAACACAAAATGCCAAACAGAACAAAGAAATAAACACCAAAACAAAACAACCCTAAATGGTCTTTGGTTTCGGTTTTGTCGGTTTTGAGAAACCAAAACTAAAAACCAAACGGCAAGAACCGATTTATGCCCATTTGATCCGATTTTTAGTTTTTTTATGTACAAAATCGAACCAGACCGACCCGAATTGACCTGTTGTTGTTCGATTCGTCTGTTTCGGTTCGGTTTGCACACCCCAAATGTCGAAGCTTGCAGTAGTATATACTCTGCAGAATCAATTTTAAAACCATAGGTGCTCTGATACCAACTTTTCTTTTATAAAAATAGTGGAAGATTTTTCTTTCATAATACCCAATCATTAAAAATTCTTTACTTCAAACCCTTTTATAAATTGCAGTAAAAATAAAAAATTGTTTTTCTTTATAATTAAATGCTTTTTATTACTAAAATCTCTTTGAACAGATAAATAGAATTCTTTTCTTAAAAACCTTTTGGCAAATACATCGGAAGTCTTTATAATTAAAGAAAGCTTTTAAAAATACAATTTAATTATTTTACAAAACCTTTTACTAATTGTTTCCACTTCAATCCTTTTTACCCTAGTCAGCCACAAGATCTACACGTACAAATCTTTAATTAATTGCTCAAATATGTTCTTGTACATATACCTACATCAACAAAACTTAAACTAATGAGCTCAATGCTCAGTAAGTGATATAAAAGAAAATGTAAATATGTTATGCATCTTTGAAATCCTTTTTCATTTTCTATTTTTGTTTCTCTTTTTCTTTATCTTTTTGTTTTCTATTTATGTTTCTCTTTTTCTTTATCTTTCCTTTTCCTGTTTCCATGAATATCATGCACTCTATTCGGACATCAATCGGCAACCAAATAACTGTGCACATCAATGCACCTGGTCCTGACATCGATCGATAATCTGCTATATGATAAAGGCTCGACATCGATTCAACCGCATGTTAGATAATAGGTACTTCAATACACAACGACCCCACACCCTGGTATAAGCAGCTTTTGCATCAATCAAAAGCTCTGTTAGCAGTTGTACGCATCAATGCACAACAATCGGCTCTTACATCAATCGTAGCGCACTAGTGTCTCACATCAATGCACAACAATCAGCTCTTACATCAATCGGCTCTTACAACAATCGGCTCTTGCAGTGAATGATGTTCACTGTAATTATTCACTGTAAATTGCACAAGCAGAATCTCAATTTCTCAAGTTTAAATTGAGGGCATTTTAGAATCTCAATTCTAAAACAGAATCTCAATTCTCAATTCTCAAGTTTATAATCCTAAGCAAAATCTCAATTCTCAATTCTCATCAAGGAACTTGCAGAAACAAAATGTCAATTCTCAAGTTTAAAATATCAATTATAAATGCCTAATCATCACAGTAATCGGAATCATATTAGAATTGAAGGCAAATTGAGGGTAAAAATTATTATTTACTAAGAATATTGACTCTAGAGCATGGGAGCAGAGAAAATTATTCCAAAGTAGATCCAGCGAGTGTTGCGTCAAGCGACTATTGTCCTTTGCATTCTCAATCTGCCCTATGCACTCCCAGATTTAAGCGCTGGACTGCTGGAGACAAACAAAGACGAACAAGGACGAGGCAGAACAAAGAAATAAACATTGAAACAACCTTAAATGAGACGAGGCAGAGCAGAGTAGAATGCTAAATGAGACGAGGTGGAGTAGGGTAGATTGTGACGAGGTAGAGTGGAACAACGAGATGAGGCAGAGCGTAACAATGAGACGAGGCAAAGCGAAACAACGAGATGAGACGAAGCAGAACAACGAGACGAGGAGAAGCAAAACAATGAGATGAGGCTGAGCGGACTACCTGTAGAGTGCAAAGGCACAAAAACGAGGAAGGTGCCAGGTGAAACGAACACAGAATGCCAAACAGAACAAAGAAAGAAACACCAAAACAAAACAACCCCACACCCTAGTATAAACAGCTCTTGCATCAATCCTGTTAGCAGTTGTATGCATCAATGCACAACAACGGCTCTTTCATCAATCGTAGTGCACTAGTGTCTGTGCTTGTAAACCCTTAAACGACATCATATACATAGACCCACAAGACCATTTTTCCATTTATTCTGTTTATTCATTTAATTTTATCTTTCTCATTTTATCCATTTTCGTTTCCTTTTCAAAATCATGTATGAAAAATCATTTTTGTACCGTTTTAAAACCATGATGTCATGAATGCATGTAACATCCCTATATTTTAAGTTGGATAACTATCGGTATATTACCAATGGTGTTCTTGAAGGTTAAATCTAGAGGTATTTCCGTTTGTTTTTCCCTGTTTGTGTAGTGTAATTAGAAGAGGAGTGGTTAAGATATTATGTTGCGTAATTATATGTGTCATTTTTGTCACGTGTACGTATGGGGTAGACAATTATGTGATAGGAGTTAAGTGAGAAAAGATGAAGGAAAGAGGTAATTTTGGTGTTACGAATGCATGTGGACATGGTGAGGACGAGGGTTAGCCTTGTTCGTAATGAATCTGTCCAAGTCTAGACACATTCAGACGAGTTTGGATGCATGCGGATGAGGAGAGGTATCATCTGCAACGAACCTGTCCAAGTCTAGACACATTCAGACGAGTCCGGATGCACGTGGACAAGGAGAGGAGGCATCCGCATCGAATTTGTCCATTTTACGGACACTTTCGGATACCATATCGCATCCGTAAGTCACCTGCGGAAGGTACAGACTAGGGTTGGGGATGCCATTTTCTGTCCAAAGGCCCTTTCAGCCTACGAGATTTTTTACTTGCGGACGCATACGAATGATACCAGTATGTCTACATACGTCTAAATCATCGCTGTTCAGCGACAAATCAAATTTAAATCAAAATAAAAATGACGACAACCCGATCCTAACTTTTCAAGATAAATGATGTAATTAAATATTAAGAATAAAATTTGGTTTGACATGCATATGTTACAAGCAGTTAGGCGAACAAATTTAAGGATTTTATCAATTTATGAATAGACAAATTATCATGATTTTGAGGGGGCATGTGAGGAAAATTATGTTTTATTTATCTTATGTTGTGTGAGTATTTTAATCATTTTACTTTACCCTATTTTGTTATTTAGTTTTCCCTTTAAAGCTTGTAAATTTATTCTCCCTATTTTTTCAAGATATGAAACCCTAACCTCCGTTTGTCTCTCTCTCTTTTTCTCTCTTTGCTGATTTGCATAACTTCCCATGACACATTTGAATAGTTTTCAAATATAATATCAATGTAATTTTAAATACATTCTATGTAAGTTATTTTTTGAACTTAAGCAATTAAAAAGAGGGCAACTTAAAAAATATTAACTTTTTAGCACTTGAACAAACAGGTTACCACTTTAATTAAAAATAGGGTAAATGAAAAATCAACCATCGTGATTTGTGGTCAATGACAAGTCAACCACTAGGTTATTTTTTTTAACAAATTAACCACTGACGTATGGGAAAATAACAAAGCAAACATCGCAGTTACGTTTTTCGTTCTCCGTTAACAAGTTAAAAACGCGGTGTCACCGCATTTTTACGTGGTGTCACCGCGTTCTTTCGGGGTGTCACCGCGTTTTTGCGATTAAACGCGGTGCCTGGAAAAACATTTTACGAATGCAATGTTTTATTGGTTTTTTGACCTCTGCACCTTCAAACTAGCATAACTTTTGCTACGGATGTCAGAATTGGGCGCAGAAGGTATCAAATCGAAGCTCTCTCAGAGATTTATAAATATCATCAGGTAAACCCCATGACCACCTTTCTCAGCCCCAAAATCAATCGTTTAAGCCCTCAAATTTGTGATCAAACATTTTTCTAGACTAAGCAAATGTTTGATCACAAATTTGAGGGCTTAAACGATTGATTTTGGGGCTGACAAAGGCGGTCATGGGTTTTATCCCATGATATTTATAGAGCTCTAAGAGAGCTTCGATTGAATACCTTCTGCGCCCAATTCCGACATCCGTAGCAAAAGTTATGCTAGTTTGAAGGTGCAGAGGTCAAAAAACCAATAAAAACATTGCATTCGTAAAATGTTTTTCCAGGCACCGCGTTTAATCGCAAAAACGCGGTGACACCGCTAAAAAACGCGGTTACATAGAGTAAAAACGCGGTGACACCGTGAAAAAATGCGGTGCCTCCCGTAAAAATGCCGTGACACCGCGTAAAAACGCGGTGCCTCGAGTAAAAATGAGGTGACACCGCGTAAAAAGGCGGTGCCTCGCGTAAAAATGCGGTCTTTTCTTCGTCTTCTTTGTCTCTTTTCTCTCTCACTCATCTCCCTTCTCTCTCTACTCTCCTTGCTGTTGGCGTAACTATGAGAGGGACAAAATAACAAAGGCCAACCATTTTTTTTATTTGCCAGCATTTTGTGTAATTTGTAACTCATCAAAATTTTAAGGTGCAGATACGGTGGAGTTATTCGGTTTTAATCTTCTCACCAGACACCGCAATTTTGCCTTCTGAATTCTTCAGAATGCCCGGTGTTGGGCGTTCTGAATTCAGAACGCTGGAGTTGGGCGTTCCGGCGTTCGGACGTTGGCACCCAGCTTTTTTACGGTAAACGTCTACGTGATGTTGGATTTGTCATTTTAACATACGTGAGTGGTTAACTTGTTAAAAAAAATACCACAGTGGTTGACTTGTCATTGACCTCAAACCACGATGGTTGATTTGTCATTTACCCTTAAAAATATCTCAACTTTCTAAATTTATGAAAAATAACACTTTGCCTAATGGGTAGAAATCTTGGTTCTTAATATTAAGCACCATGAGAGAGGGTCGAAAGACATATTTGAATTTTCTAAGAAAACAATATATTAATTAATTAAAACATCAATTCTGCAAAAGAATTGTAAAGAGTAACTTAAAAATCTAATTCTTTTTAGCGCCGGAGGCATCAAATTGAAGTTCAATTATTGAACAAAAAGGTTAAGCTTTAGGCCCAAGAAGATGACAAGAAAGATGAGGCAAGGATTTTGTAGTTCATATAAATTAATTAATTGATCGATTCTTGGCAATGCTCAAATACAGATAATTTTGGCTGCAAGGAAGGAACGACGAGGAAAAAATCATAAAATCATGATTCGCATGCTCAATATCTCCACTAGAATAATCTGAAGCTCCCTATTTCAAGAGGGTATTCCCACTTTCTAGGTCCCTTACATGCATCGCCCACTTCTTGAATTGGGTTGGTCTCTTTCACTTCCTTCTCATTTTTCAATTCAGCTTGAATCCCGTTTCTGTTTTTTCCAAGCTCAGGCGTGTAGACTGTAGATGAACAGTGTTGTTTGATTCTTCTGCTTAACTCGAGTGATATTTGTGAGAAGACTGAGCTTGGTTTTTAGCGACTGTCGGTGGAAAGTGTTGATTTCTTTGGTTGATGAGATTATGCTAGAAAATGTGGAAATACAATTTGGGTTTTCGATTTTTTGCTAGAATTCTACTTGGAGTTGAATTTATTTGATAATTCCTTTGATTGTGTTCTACAAGGGCTTCAATTTCTTTGTAAATCCCCTCATTAGTGTTCTTCCGAGATTCTATGATGTTTAGCTTTGTTCAAATAAGTAATTATAAATGATAAAGCATAGGAACTCGCTAGATATGAAAACCAAGGTAGAACCAATCGTAAAGAGAAGTTTCGGACTCTATGGTGGAATAGAATGTTTTCTCCAACTTGTACTCTGAATTTGTGACACGTTTTATGGAATCATGTTTTTTGTTTCAATAAAGTTCAAATCATTAGCAATTAAGTCGTTTAGATTCTTGTCCACCACACTCTACTTTCCATTAGCGATAAAGTTCAAATCATTAGCGATTAAATCATTAGCAATTAAATCATATGCTTGTCGGATTTTTGACCAATAGCCTTCTCTCGAGGCTCTATTACTCCAATGGCGACATGACGAAGTGGATAATTTCATGGGTGTTAGTGGCTAAAAGGCCTATCAACGCGGCTTTCTTAATTCCTACCTATGTCATTTGTAAACCCTCCCTACTCCAATGACTTTTAAGTGCTTAATTTCTTATATGGTGATCGAATTCTTGAGTGCTGATGATAGTCTCATGTTTGCCTACACATATGCCAACCTCTCGGCTTCTATGACCTTGCTTTTATCGTGATCTTCGCTTGTTTTTTTTTTTTTTTGCATTGTTAGTATACTTTCTCATCAAGAATTAGGTGAATGCTTTGATTATAAATGTAGTTGTGGTTATTACTGTGGCAGTCACTATTATCGGTTTGGATTCTAACTCTGATCGATATGATGGAATCACCGAAAGCCAATACATTATGGGTTTTATATGGGATATTCTTGGATCAGCTCTTCACAACCTTATTTTTGCACTGTCTATCAGAATTTAAAGAAGAAGAAGTTTTTATTAAACTGTCAAAACTAAACTTACAGACTCAAGGCCGCTCTTTATAGAATAGAGCTCCTATATTATTCAAGACCAGAAAACAGAAAAACAAGAAAGGAAAATAACTGCTTCAACTGCTACTCCAACGTGTCAACCAACTTCTGCAATCTTGAGAAGCTTTTTCTCTTATACTAGTCCCCCTCAAGATGGATAATGTAAATTAATCATTTCCATCTTGCATAAAAGATCATGAAACAAATCAGGTTGGATAGGTTTTGTAAGGATATCAACAAGTTGATGTTTGGAAGAAAAATTCAATGTTTTAATGTGGTTTTGTTGGACTTGTTGATGAACTATATGACAGTCAATTTTGATATGCTTTGTGCGCTCATGAAACACGGGATTAGCTGCAATGTATAAGGCAGACTAGTTGTCACAAAATAAAAGCGCAAGTTTAGAGAGATTAATCTGAAAATCAGCAAGGAGAGCCTTCAACCAAATGAGTTCACAACCAATTATGTCAATTTTTATATTCGGCTTTTGCTATTGATTTGGAAACAATATTCTACTTCTTTAATTTCCGTGAAATTAAAGAGTTTGCAAGAAAAACACAAAAACTTGTAATTGAACATCTTGATTCAGGGCAAGTCCCCCAATCAGAATCACTAAAGACCTTCAACTGAAGAAAAGATGAAGCTGAACAAAACAACCATCGACTTGGAGAACCTTTAATATATCTCAAAATCTGATATGCAGCTTGTAAATAAGATGATCTCGGTTGAGCTAAAATTTGACTTAATTTATTTACTATAAAATAAATATCTGGCCATGTAATTGTCAAGTATAAAAGCTTACCAATAAGCTTTCAAAAAATAGTAAGGTCTTCTAAAGGAGTCTCACTATCGAGACATAATTTACAATTAACATCGATAGTTGTGGAAACAAGTTTTAAACCAAGATAACTTGTATCTTCCAACACTTGCAGTGCATAGTGCCTTTGATTGAGGGAAATACCTTTACTGCTTCTTGCTATTTCAAGACCCAAGAAGTAATGAAGATTACCAAAATCTTTTAACTTGAATTTTCTGTTCAAAATATCTTTAATTTGATTCATTTCTTTTGCAAAATTTCATGTCATGATAATGTCATCAACATAAATAAGGATGACAATAAAAGAATCTGATTTAAATCAGACAAATAATGAAGAATTCGAAGCATACTGTTGAAATCCGTTTGCTATTAATTCAGTGATGAATTTAGAAAACCACTGTCGTGAAGCTTGCTTTAAGCCATATAAGAATTTATGCAATTTACATACAAGAGGCGAATTGTTGTGTCCTTGTTTAGAAGAACTTTGCACTCGATGACTAGGAGGCAAAGCCATATATAGTTCCTCATGCAAGAACGCATTGTTAACATCCAACTGAGTTAAGTGCTAACCATGAATAAAAGCTAAGGCTAACAATAACTTGACAGTAACCAATTTTGCAACAGGAGAGAAAGTGTCAAAGTAAAATCAACACCTTTTGTTTGCGTGAAGCCTTTAGCAACCAACCAAGCTTTGTAACACTCAATAGAACCATCAGCATTGTATTTAATTTTGTAAATCCATTTGTAGCCAATTAAATACTTGCCAGGTGGAAGACTAGTAACAAACTAGATGGAATTACTCTAAAGAGCATTCAACTCAACTTGCATTGCATCATTCCATTCAGAAAACTTCTCAGCTTGTTGAAAGTTTTAGGTTATATATGAGATGATATAGCAAGAGAAAAGGATTTGAAAGATGGACATAGACGATGATATGACAAAAAATTGAAATGGGATACTTGGATTTGGAAATGAAAGGAAAAGAAACACTTTCAACATTAGCTAAATAACAGTGATAACCCTAGTAGGAAGGAGGTTTAATAATTCTAGAATTAGTATTCGGCCTTCTAGATGTTAAGTTGTCATTGTTAAGAGATCATGAAGAATGAATATCACATAAGGAATTAAAAGAAATAGGAAATATAGATGGAATTAGAAGTAAAAGGAAAAATTGTTACATGAAAGACAACATTTCTGGAAATGACAATGTTATTTGTCTAAATGTCAAGGAGTTCATAACTTTTATATCTTGTAGGATATCCCAAAAAATGGAGGCACGAGTTCTAAGTGCAAATTTATCCCGACCATTTGTCAATGTTGAAGTAAAACGTAGACACCCAAAAGCTCACAAATGATTATAAGCAGGAAGTTTATGATAAAATTTTTCAAAAAGGTATTTATTTGACATAATAGGAGAAGGAAACCTGTTTATCAAATATACGACTATTAATATGCATTCTCCCTAGAACTGTAAGGGAATATTGGACTGAAAAAAAAGAGCTCTAGCAACATTTAAAATGTGTTGATATTTTCTTTCAACAGCAGAATTTTGTTGGGGCTTTTGAACACATAATTTATAATGGATGATACTTTTACTGTTATAAAATTCAGTAAGGGAAAACTTGAAAGCATTATCAAACAGAATGCCTTTGATTGTGATGTTAAATTGAAAAAATAAATTGTTGAATTATGGGTCTAACATCAGACTTGGATTTCATAAGATAAACCCATGTGGCTCTTGAATAATCATCAATAATTGTAAGGAAATATTTGAAATTATCATGAGTAGGCATAGAAAAAGAACCTCAAACATCATAATGAAAGAGAAGAAAAGCTGATTCTAACAAATTGTTAAAAGAAATGAATGGTAATCTTCTTTGTTTTGCCATAGGACAAATTGAGCATGGAATATTTGCAACATTTTTAGCAACTGAAATTAAAAAATTGTTTGTAATAAAATGGACAATTACATCGGATGGATGACCAAGTCTATAATGCCGCAAAGAAAAAACAAAATTGTAATGGCTAGATGAATTACATTAAAAATATTTGAAGTATCATGAATAACATGATGTTCTTGAACATCAGTTGAGGTATTGTTTGCAGATGAATTATTTTTGATAGGTTCACGATGGTCTTGAATATTTTGATGAAGAAAATATAAATTTCTTTGCCTTTCATCCATCCCAATCATTTGTTCCAAGGTAAGGTCCTGAATATAACAATGTTTTGATTGAAAAAAAATTGAACAATATAATGAAGAATTTAAAGCACTGACAAAAAGTAAATTGAATTAAAATTGAGAACAAAAAAACATTTGCAAGAAAAATATTAGTAGTAAGGTCGAATGATCCCATGTGTTTAATAGGAATCATTGAATTATTTAGAAGAGTGACAAATTGGTTGGAAACAGAATATGAATGGGTAAACTTTTCAATAGCGGAACAAACATGATGATTTGCTTCTGTATCTATTATCCATTCATTTGATGAGTTTTTGACAAGCAAGAATTGATTAGAATTTGAACAAGAGGTAAAGAAAGTACCAGTAAAATTTGAAGCTAAAGGAATTGAAGAAAAACATTTTGAGTTATTACTGAATAAAGATGAACTCCGCTGAAGTTAAGAACTCAAACGAGTAATTAAATGTTGACATTGATTGGCTGTTATTCCATAACTACCTGCTAAATCTATAGAAACATTAGCATTTGTATTTTTATTACTAATCTGATTTATTGAAACTTTTCCTCCACTTTTGATTTTGTAGCCAGGGTGATAACCATGGAGTTTGTAGCATTTTTCTATAGTGTGACCCAATAATTTGCAGTGGATACAATAAGGACAATCCTTCTTGGCTTTAGAAGATGTTGTCCAATGTATAGAGGAAGCAGCAGAGTTAAAAGTCATGGGAGAAGCCTTTTCATGGAAAGTACAAGTTCCACTTACTATCCTCTATCTTTCTTCTTGAATAACCAAAGAAAACACTTTTCCAGTTGTTGGTAAAGGCTCCATCATTAATATTTGAGCTCGTATTTGATAAGTGGAATCATTTAATCCCATTTAAAACTGCATGACGTAGTCTTGCTATTGATAAGAAATTAAATACTTCATTCCTCCACAAGTACAGTTTAGAATTGTTTTGAACTCTTGCAATTCATCCCAAAAAATTTTAATTTGAGTATAATAAATATTTATATCCATTGATCCTTGAGATAAAGAAGATAACATTTTTTAAAATTCATATGTCCTTGGTCTATTACTTTGCAGAAATCTTTCAACGAGATCATTCTAGATCGCTTTAACAGAATTAAAACATAGCAGACTATCTAAAATTTCCTTATTTACTGAGTTAAGAATCCAAGATATAATCATACTATTACATCGGTACCAACTATTGAACTTTACAACAGAAGGCCATCAACAAACGCAAATTTGTTTTCGCATTTAGTGCAATTATCGTGGCGCATCTCCACGTATGAAAATTTGAACCATGAAGAGAATAAGAAATGAGAATCAAACTAGGATGATCAAAATTGTGTAAGAAAAATGGATTACTAGATCATCCATAACTGACCTTACAGTAAATTAAGAGCAGGATGAGTATGAAAATTTTACAGTAGAAGAATTTGCAGAAGATGATTTCGCTGTAGGAGAAGATTCAATAGTAAGAATAGATCCAGTTGAAGAAGGTCTTGTAGCAACTGATTTGCTAGAGATTTTACTTTGAGTCATCAAAGAAGAAGAATGCAGAAGGAAGAGCCAAAATGCTTTGATACCACATTAGAATTTGAAGAAGAAAAGTTTTTATTAAACTCCTGGCAGGTCTTTATAGACACAGAGCTCCTTTATCATTCAACACCAGAAAACAAAAAAATGAGAAAGGAAAATAACTTGTAACGACCTAGATTTTTCTTTACTTTAAAAATGCGTTAAATTTAAAACTTTTCTTTTCCTTTACAAAATAGCAGAAAATCTTTTGTTTAAAACTTTTGTAAAGTGTGGTTAGAGTTTTTTCCAAAAACTGGACTGTTAAAATATCTTACTTAAAACTCGTTACTTTAATCTTTATTAATAGTGGATGACTTTATTTATAAAATTTATTTTTCTTATTTTACTGCGAAATCATAAATCATTCTATAGCAGAAGCATAAATCATTCATTTTAAAAAAACAATAAATAAATCATTACTTTATATTTATAAAACTCTTTTCCCTTTTACTTTCTTAGCCTAGCTAGCCACAAGTCCGACTCGTGCAAATCTTTCATCAATTGCTCTGTAATATCCCAAATTTTTGTTCAGCTAAGCACAAGGCTGATGTGATAAATTGGGACGATAAAAGTGGAATTGGACTATTTGAAAATATTGGTCAAGAGAAATGCATTTGGAATAAGTAAATTATGATACCTTGTTATGTTAATAATTAGTTTAAGGAAATGATTAGGGTTATTAGAGAATGAATAATGATACTTGGATTTAGAAAAGATGATAACAAGACTAAGTTAGTGATTGGTAGTTAGTGGATTAGTGAAAGAAAATGCACTTGCATATAATAAGGATGAAGTTATAAGGTTTATAATATTTTGGAATATATTAGATTAACAAAAGAATAAGGTGTATATATATATACACACACACACACACACTTTAAGTGTTAAGAGATAAAATTATGGACAGTTGGACAATCCAAGTGTTGGCCTAAGAGAATGTAATACCCTGAAAAATATATTTCCTTTCTGTTGATGTAATAATTCTGGATAATTTTAATATATGATTAGTGCATCAAATTATGCAACGGTATGTGTAAGTCCTGAATGGCAAGCAGATGGTTAATGTTGGAAAAATAATCTAAGTATGAAAAACTTTGAAAAAATGTAAAATGGTGGGTTACGGATGCCTAGGAAGGCCACTTCGGATGGCTTTCCACGTCCACAACACTGTTGAGCTGCGTCCCTATACCCTGGGACGCCTGGGGATGACATATGGCATCCCAAACTAATTGCGGACGCCAACAAATGACTGCGGATGAGGAAGGACAGTGTCCGATTGAAACTGTACAAACCTAGGACACATTCAAACGGTAGCGGACGAGGAAGTATGGCATCCGATTTGAATCTGTTCTAAATCCTGGACCCTTTTGGACGACGGTGGACGCTGCAAGACACCAAAGGATGTCTGGAAGACACCTGCAGACGGTGCATACACCACTTTGCGAGACGTTTACTCGTTCCAACCTGAGATTTGGATGGATACAGACGATATGGCAGATGCCTCGACGCGTCCAAATTGTTGCAAAAATCTGAGAAACCAATTTAAAACTCACCCTCTCTCTCTCTTCCGATATCGTATTTTACACAAAGGTTTTCTCTCTAGACTACCCCCTATGACGTCCAGCTCTTCTCTGAGGTTGTGGAAGCTTTTCCACATGGAGCCCTCCCATTGGACCACTTCCTTCTTGATTGGAGCAATTTGCAGCCATTATCCCTACTGTTTATCTGCTCAGTTCTCTCTCTTTCGTCTATATGAAGTAAGTTTCCTGCATACTCTACTCTGAAATTGGCAATCTGAAGTGTGAGAAAGTGTTTCTTTATGAGTGTGAAGAAATTGTGATTTAAGTGTGGAGGAGTGGGTTGGTTAGTGGTTGCTTGAAGACATTTGTTTGCAGGAGATTTTACACCATAAAGTAAAGGAACCGTTGGGAGTTGGAAGGATTGTGGATATCCATTTGGCTTCTGTCTATGAAATTTTGACTGCTGCTTCATTGTGTTAAACTGCTAGAAAGCTTGAGGTAAGAATTTGGAATTTTGTTGGCCAAAGGATGACCCTACATTACGGGTTCTAGTTGTATTAGATTGGTGAATCTTTATTAATTTTGTGCGAAATTGTGAACTGCCTTCATATTGAGTGTTGTGTATATTTTTGCTATCTTGTTATTGTTAAAGGTGGTTCACGAAGCTTAATATAGTGACTGATGTGAAACAAGGAATTGCGTTGATATGCAACTATATTACTTGATATATTAACTGCTTTAATTTGTTGTCAAGAGAGAAGTTTCGATTGTTGAACTCAATATATCGTCAATCTGGTTTTGTGAATTGGATAAGAATCATGAACTGTTTAATGCTGAATTTATTACATTCTTAATTGCTATCCAAAATAATTAATCATGAATGATAGTATTGATTGTCCTAAAAGTTCTGGATTGGTCACTGTTAAGTCATGCTCAGAAGTTTATGTTGGAACCGAACCTTGGAACCCGAAATTGTTACTATCTATGACTCATGATATGCATGATCATTACTGTAGTTTTAACTTTTGAGCACGCTTATTGAACTACTTGGACAAATAAAGAATACCTCGGACTGAAAATGCCTCGCCTTACACCAAAACTAGTCTGTAGTTTTTAATTTCAAATGATACTTGTGAACTATACTTGCAATAATTGTGTTTCTTTTGTGCATTATTTCTGTGATTTATTCGTGGCATGTTGTGTGTCATCCCTAATATATGTAAACAGGCATATGGGGGTTCAGGTGAATTGTGACTTTCCATAAAGTAGATTCCTCCTACGTTGAGAGTGGTAGGTTTAAAATGGCACGACAAGCAAAAAATGACATACCTGTATCTGATGAGCGGGATGAAACCCTTAACCGCATAGCAAAAGTGGTTGAGCGACAAGCTTAATTTATGGTAAAACTAGCCTAAGTGATAGAAAGGCAAGTGGAACGTGGTAACGGAAATGGGAATGGGGATGGCAATGGAAATGGAAATCATCTTGCTGCTATTGCACCTGTAGAAGCCAGTTGGGAGCAGTTTCTTCGACTTAAACTGCCAACTTTTGAATGCAAAATTTCAGATATTACTACAGCTGAGACATGAATATGTTCAATTGAGAAGATGTTTTCCTATGCCGACATTCGAGAAAATGAAAAGTGAAGTGTGTTGTTTACTTGCCAACTCCCTATGCACTGCTTGAGTGGGATGCTATACAGTAAACACTGGAGTTGTAAACTATCACATGGGAGGGTTTCAAGAAATTGTTTAACGAGAATTATTTCAGCTTTACAGTTCTGAGCCAGAAGTTTATAGAATTTATGCGACTGCGTCAGACTGGAAGTGTATCAGAGTATATCCAGAAATTTGAAGCATTATCCAAGTTTGCCTTGCACTCCATCAGCGATATAGGATCCAAGGTGCAACACTTGATACAGGGGTTGAAGATAGAAATTCTGAGGTGTGTACGGATGACTAGTACTTGGAGTGTTCCTTATTCTCAGATTGTAGATAGGGCACTAGATGCCGAAGATGTAGAGGGGATTGCTACCAGACAGAGAGAATTTAGTCAACGAATGGGATAGAATAATCAGAATTTCCAACAGCGTGGGACTCCATCAGTGAATCATGGCATGAGAAGACCACCTGGACCTGAGACACAACAGGGGCATGACAAGCGCCCTATGATTGAAGCGATGGTTGCAGCACAATTGGCACCTAATCCGTGCCCTATATGCAGGAAGAGTCACCTTGGGCAGTGCGAGGTGAGCACTAATGTATGTTTCAAATGTGGAAAGTCTGAACAAATAGCAAGAAGCTACCCAAACAAGTTAGGCAATGTTGCTCCGCGTGTATTTTTTATGCAATGAGAGGATGTTGAAGAGGAGGTGCTACCCACTATCATATTAGGTACAATTTATATTAATAATATGGTCGCGTATGCTTTATTTGATACGGGTGCTACTCACTCTTTTGTCTCAACACAATTATGTACGAAGGCAAACTGCACACCTGGTATTCCTAAAAACAGATATTGAGTACTCATACCTTCCGGTGAATATATGATTGCTAAGGGTATTATTGAAGATTATGCAGTCCAGATCAATGGTCAGAAATTCGGTGCAACTTTAATCATTATGGATATTCAAGGGTTCCACATTATTTTTTGGCATGGATTGGTTGACTCTTAACCATGCCGTTATAAATTGTACAAGGCTAGAGGTTCATTTTTATCCTCTCAAAAGTGAACCACACGTTTTTTGAGGAGTCAAGGAAAAAGTCAAATTGACAATTATTTTTGCACTAAAGGCAGATCAATTGATGAAGCATAGATGTGAAAGAATTCTGGTCAATGTTATAAACACTATGATTAAACTGGAAGCAAATGTTGAGGATGTAATGGTGGTCCGTGACTTTCTAGAGGTTTTTCTTGATGATCTTCTTGGATTACCTTCTGCTAGGGAATTTGAATTTGTTATAGATTTACATCTTGGTATGGAACCAATTTCAAAAAATCCGTATAGGATGGCACCCTCCAAATTATGAGAATTGAAGATTCATCTTGAAGAGTTAATTACAAAGAGGTTTATTCGACTGAGTTTCTCACCAGGGGAGCTCCTGTATTATTTGTGAAAAAGAAGGATGGAACATCGCGAATGTGTGTTGATTATCTTGAACTGAATAAAGTAACTATCAAAAATAGATATCTCTTACCTAGGATTAATGATTTATTTGATCAACTGCATGGTGCTTGTGCATTCTCGGAGATTGATCTGCGTTAAGGGTATTATTAGGTAAGGGTTAAGCAAGAAGATGTATCGAAGACGACATTTAGAACCAGATATGGACACTACAAATTTCTCGTGATGTCTTTTGGGCTAACAAATGCCCCTGAAACTTTTATGGATATGAAGATTCGCATATTTAGAGACTATCTGGATAAATTCATCATTGTCTTCATTGATGATATTTTGGTATATTCTAAATCAGAGGAAGAACATACTGAGCATCTGAGAATTGCTCTATCTATTCTGTAGCAACAACAGCTTTATGCAAAGTTCTCCAAGTGTGAGTTCTAGTTGAAGGAGGTCAGTTTTCTTTGCCACGTGGTTTCTAAAGAGGGAATTGCTGAGGATCCTGCGAAGATTCAAGTAGTTGTTGAATGGGTACAGCAAAAGAACGTTGGGGATGTTCGGAGTTTCCTCAGATTTGCTAGTTATTACCAATGATTCATTAGGGGATTTTCTAAGATTGCTATGCCTCTCACCAATCTGACTAAGAAGAATGTGAGATTTTGGTGGTCTGATAAGTGTGAAGAAAGATTATAAGAGCTGAAGCATCATTTGACTTTTGCACCGGTGTTGGCCCTACCTGTGAAAGATGGCAATTTTTGTATTTATTGCGATGCATCCAAATGTGGACTTGGTAGTGTTCTCATGCAGAATGGGAAGGTAATTGCTTATGCTTCGAGGCACCTTAAGCCGTACAAAGCTAATTATCCCACACATGACCTCGAGCTAGCTACTGTGGTCTTTACATTGAAGATTTGGAGGAATTATCTTTATGGGCAATGCTGTGAGACCTTCACGGATCATAAGAGTCCGAAATATATTTTTACGCAGAAGGATTTGAATATGCGACAATGACGCTAGTTGGAGTCTGTGAAAGATTATGATTGTGAAATTAAGTACCATCCAGGAAAAGCAAATGTAGTTGCTGATGCTTTAAGCTGAAAAGTCACTTTGATGAGCATAAGAAGCAAGGGATGCCAACAGAATTACTTAAAGATATGCAAAAATTAGATGTGTAGTTAGTTCATAAATAGTTGACAAAAGTCTTATTGGCTTTGACTCTTAAACTATCGATATTTGAAAGAATTAAGGAAGAGCAAGCGACTGATGATCTATGTGAAGATTTTAAACTCGATCCAACTCTTCCTGAGTTTTAGGGCTATTCTTTATCTGCAGATGAAATCGTGAAATACAAGAATCAGTGGTATTTGCCTGAGAGGCACATTCTTCTAGTTTTTTTTTTCACCCGAGGTGTAAGAAGATGTATAAAGACTTGAAGAAGCATTATTATTGGTTGAGAATAAAGGACGATATTTCCTTTTATGTTACTCATTGCGATATATTTCAACAAGTGAAAGCTGAGCATCGACGACCTGGTGGAATGCTTCAACTGCTACCTAGACCTGTATGGAAATGGGAGCATATTACTATGGATTTTGTTACCGCATTGCCCAAGCTAGGAAGGAACACGACGCAATATGGGTGATTATTGATAGATTGACAAAGGTTGTTCACTTCTTACCGATACGGATGACATATGAAATGGGATAGTTTGCAGAATTATATATCAAAGAGATTTTTCGGCTTCATGGTGTTCCTGTATCTGTTGTATCTGATCGGGATCCTTGATTCACCATAATGTTTGAGAAGAGTTTGAATAAGGCAATGGGTATAGAATTGTGGATATTCGTTTGGCTTCTGTCTACAAAATTTTGACTGCTGTTTCATTGTGCTAAATTGCTATAAAGCATAAGGTAAGAATTTGAAATTTTGTTGGCCAAAGGATGGCCCTACATTACGAGTTCTAGTTGTATTTGATTGGTGAATCTCTACTGATTCCGTGTGAAATTGTGAACTACCTTCATATTGAGTGTTGTGTAAATGATTGCCATCTTGTTACTGTTAAAGGTGGATAGTGAAGCTTAATATAGTGACTGATGTGAAACAAGGAATTACGTTGATCTGCCACTATATTACTTGATATATTAACTGCTTTAATTTGTTGTCAAGAGAGAAGTTTGGATTCTTGAACTGAATATATTGTCAGTGTGGTTTTGTGAACTGGATAGGAATCATGAAATGTTTAATGATGAATTTAGTATATTCTTATTTGCTATCTGAAATAAGTAGTCATGAATGATAGTATTGATTGTTCTAAAAGTTCTGGATTGGTTGCTGCTAAGTGCTTAGAAGTTTATGTTTGAACCGAACCTTGGCACTTGAAATTGTTACTATCTATGACTCATGAATTGCATGATCATTATTGTAATGTTAACTTTAAAGCACGCTTAGTGAACTACTTTGATGAATAAAGAATGCCTCATACTCAAAATGCCTCGCCTTACACTAAAACTAGTCAATAAAATGAATTGATAATAGCTGTGTACTTTTTAATTTGAAATGCTATTCGTGAACTATACTTGTAATAATTGTATTTCTTTCACGCATTATTTTTGTGATGTATTCGTGGCATTCATGCATCATTCTAGGGCTTATGAAATTTGTACACATTGTGTGTCATCCCTAATGTATGTAAATAGCGTGTGGGGGATTGAGTGAAATATGACTTTCCATACTGTAGATTCCTCCCACGTAGGGAGTGGTAGGTTTAGAAGTAGGTAGGTTTAGAAGTAGTATGTGGATTCTAGGGTTCACAATTTGCCAAAAATCTCAAGGAACACTTGATAGAAATCAGCTACAATAATCTGTAACAATCTGACCACAAAACTTCAAACAGGAATAACTTCTAATCCAGACGTGAACAACAGCTGAATTTTGGTAATCACCACAAGAACATGTTTAAAAATAACATATCCAAAATTCAACGCAATAACCACTCGGAAATTTGAGTTATAACAGAAACAACACAACTCCGAAAATAGGGTTTCACCTGGACAGATTCGACAACTGAAATTGAAATGAATAGAACTCCGCTTACATACAACCTATTAATTCCAAACTTGGAGGTTTATAGCTCAACATTATAAATAATAGCTCCTTCAAAAATCAGCTCAAAATAACAACAGCAAGTCGCTCCAATACAAATCCAATCTGAAGATCCAAATCACTTACCTTCCAATAAAAATTACCATCCAAATCAACAAACGAAAAAAATCACTTACCATCCAATAAAAATTACCATTCGAAACAGGGGACTCAAGAGATATAAGTAGCATGCAGCATGGAACAAAAATTCCCTTTTGATGAAGCACTACGAAACAACAAGAAGGACCAAGGAGTCTGCTAAACCTCCTAACGTGAGAGGAGCGACTTCAATTGGCTTGATCGGCAATCAAGCGCTCGCCAAGGGGTTGAATGCTTCTCCTACTTCCACACCACAATAGACACCATAATAGACTCTTTCACATGCTCTTATCTCATACTTATTATTCCATAAAATAAATAAGCGGTAAACAGAAGCAATTTCTACTAATAGAACACCACCCTTCATGAAGTTAATAGAACCACATCTATTCAATCACAAAAGAGCATTCCAAGACCAATAGAAAGCATTTTCCACTAATAGAGTATAATCCTAACATTTTATCTTCATCCTTAATCCATAAAACCAAAGGAGGAAATCCCCTTACTCCGAGAGGAGCAGCAGCTCCTTCCCCTTTGCCTTCTTTCCTTTCTCTCTTCCTATTCTTTTCTCTTATTTCTCATTGGGTTTTCACTCCCCCTCAGCTCTTTGCTCACATCTCCACAGAGGATTTCTCCTATGCTCTATCTCCATTTCTCTCCCGAGCACTTCTCCCTACCATTCCCTTCTCTTCTGCCTTTTAATTCACCAGAGAGGCACTATGTGTCATGCTTCTACCACAAACACTCGTAGGTGTCCCCAATCCATGCCCTTCCTTCACCATCCCCTTTGGACATCCACATTGTCGATTTCATCTGAACAAAAACTAGGAGAAAAGACCAGTTCGAACTGAACCACTAGCCGTCCTAGCCATTTCACTTGAACTACCAGCTTCTTACAGTTGTCAATTCCAACCCATCAATGGTTGCATCTTCGGAGGATCCATCTGAGCTTGCTTGAGTTTGTTGAAAATCTTCATTTGGAAATTCTCCATTCATCA
The DNA here is from genome assembly GCA_022433065.1 of Begonia loranthoides. Classification (NCBI taxonomy): domain Eukaryota; kingdom Viridiplantae; phylum Streptophyta; class Magnoliopsida; order Cucurbitales; family Begoniaceae; genus Begonia; species Begonia loranthoides. Next base: position 22,042,934 of record CM039485.1, read on the forward strand.
AAGGAACTTGTTTTTGCATTTTTTTATTGTTATGCCACTCCCAGCTTGCAAGTTCATCAAATATTACATCCCTTCTTGTAAGAATTTTGTTATTAAGAGGGTTATATAATCTATATGCTTTGAATGGAGTACAATAGCCAATAAAAATGCATTTTTCAAATTTTTAATCAAGTTTTTGATGAGCTTGAGAATTTATCAAAGCATAAGATATACAACCAAAAACTCTTAAATGACTTACAGATGGTTTCTTGCCACACCACACCTCAAATGGAGTTCTATTAATAACATCCCTTGTTGGAGAAATATTCAATAGATAGATGGATATTGATGTCGCTTCAGCCCAAAATTTATTTGGAAGCCGCTTATTCATATCATACTTCTTGTCATCTCTACAACTGTTCAATTCTTCCTCTCGGCAACACCGTTTTGCTCCGGAGTATAAGGAGCTGTCAACTCCCTATGAATGCTATATTCTGCACATATTTATATAAATGTATGATTTTTGAGACATAGAACATATTTGTATAAATGTATGAGACCATTTCATCCATCAGTATTGTATGTTTAACAAAAAGATTTGCATGATTTATTTTACATGCATTACTAATATGTATTGTATGCATTCAATGTATTTATAGTGAGGATGCCAAATCACACATCATGATATATTTATATATACAAAACATATTATCTGGGTGGTATTGTTGGTCACAGAGGAACCCAATATGTCTTGTCAATCTATGTATTGTGTGACATATGTAAAGTGGAAAAATAGAATACGAGTGACTATGGGTCCCATTTGGGTTGAGAGTACTAGCCCTCTAGAGGTTTTGCTATTCATGGACAGATCTATTGGAGACAGTGGCCAATATGGTGAGGTTTCATGGTCGTGTACGACTTGACATATGATGGTGTATGATCTTTCATGTTATTAGTCACATAAATGCTAATATTCATGGATATGTTGACATTCACTTACATGGTAATAAAATGGTACTTGTTAAATATATGACCATCTAAAAATAAATGAAGCATTGCACGAATTCACACTTTCATTGCACCATTGTAAAAATTGAGTTGTGGTTAAGCATTTTATATTCATTGCATAGTTACGGGTCATGAGATGACGTAGTTAAACAAATTATCATGGTATCTAGGCTATGATCTATTATGTTATAAGCATAGGCATTCAATATATGCAATATGTTGAGGGATTCCTTCATATAGAGAAGAAATTGTGATAGACATTAATTAAAAATGTTTAGATAGTTTGTGAAAGACATTAAATAGAAATGTCTAAATAGTATGACACAGACATTAATTAGAAATGGCTAGAGATGATTCGATAGTAGACATATGTTATAAATTTCTAGTATTGGTATTATATGAGAGATGGTTTAGGGAATAAGACAATAATGGAAATGTCTAATTGGTAATGATGATGTATAGAATAAAATAGAAAGTGATCCAGAACAAGGGAAATCACATTGGAAAGTAGAAAGAAATTATAGAATTAAATATTCTATTAAGTTTAAAGATGCTAAAAGGGAATAACACATAAGAAGAATTTATATGGAATAAATTATCCATGAAAGAAGGTGTTTTGTGATTTAGATATTTCATTTTGGATTGAATACATTTAATAATTGAATACATAAAAGAATAAGTTGTACATAAAGAAAAATTGAACATGAGAATTGAGAAAGGTAGGCTATGGTTATCTAAATAATATGCCTAAGTACTATTACATATGCACTACACACTTCTCACAAAAAAGTGTATCACATAAATGAGATATTATTTAAAATATCTAAATATCTAGATAATGTATAAATTTTGAGTGTGAGATCATGAGAGTTGATTGAAAGTTATATGTTGGATGTTATGGATGTGAGGACTAATCACATTGAGCTTAGAGTATAGTTGATTGTGATATTGGTATAGTTTATTGGATCTTTAAATTAGAATTCTTATTATGCTAAAAGAACTCACTACTATTTATCTTAATGTTTTCAAGAATAGGTGGTAGCAGTTCAAAAACTAAAAGGTAAAGATCAGTTGGACTTATGGTTTGCATTGCATAGACCCAAAATGTGAGTTTGAGTTCCTACTTTGATGTATTTAGTTTTAGTTTGACGAGTGTTTGTAAAATAAATTTTGATACAGTTTTATAAATAATAATAGTATACAACTTTCCTGTTTGGGTGGAATTTTATTTTTATGTGACCCGATTGTGCTAGCGCATTGAGTGTTTGAATCTGTTGTGAGTTGTGAGATTTGTGCAATCATTCTCGGGGAGGAGAATCCAGTTTGTGGGGCTGTTCCTGATGGGATTAGGGATCAGGTTATGATAGTTTTTTGCAACAAAAGGCAAATGTCCACTGCAGAAAGAACATTTGGGGAGGAGAATCAAGTTTGCTGGGTGGTTCTCGATGGGATCGGGGGTCAGGTTATGACACTTTTTGCAGCAAAAGGCAAGTTTCTGTTGCGAAAAGAATATCTTTTGCAGTGGACACTTGCCTTCCGTTGTGAAAAGCAAGTCCTTGGAGGATATTTCTCTTCCTTTACCTTAGTATATAACTTCACAATCCACTCTGGATAGAGCACACTAGTTAGAGTGATTTTCGCAATGGAAAGGTACCTTCCGTGGCAGAAAATTCTATAATCATGTATATATCCTAACACTATTATAGCTTATCTTTGAGAACCCTATAACTTTTCGAGAGTCATAGTAGACTAAATCTTGGCAAATTTGAATTTTTCTTAATTGTTGCTGACCAATGGCGTGGAGGAGAGGTAATGTTCGAGCATTGATACCATCTCCACACCCCATGCACATGCAATATTAGCCTAACTAATTCTCTAACATAAAATACAACATCTATAAATTTACAACTTATTCTGTAATGTAATTGGTGTGTGAATGCTTTGTTTTCAAGTAAAGAATAATGTAGTGATCAAGTGTAACAACCCAATTTTTAATTAACTAAAAAATGCCAAAAGATTAAAACTTTTCTTTTACGTAAACCATTTTATTTGCAATTGTGTAGTGGAAGATTATTTTATTCTTAAAACCATTTAAAAGACGATAATAAAATTCTTTTTGCAAAACATTTTCTTAAACACATCGGAAGTTCTTTTTAAATAAAAATATATATAGTTTAATTTCCTTATAAAGTCATTTACAAAACTCTTTTACAAACCATCTTTCTTTAAATCCCTTTAGCCTAACCTGCAACAAGATCCATGCGTGTAAATCCTTATTCAATTGATCCTTAAGCCATTTTCCTGTGCGTGTACCTATATCGTAAGACTTAACTAATGAGCCTAAAGCTCAGTAAGTGATATAAAATAAAAGGTATGATGCACATGTCATGCAGGTTTTAAATATCTTTTCATTTTCTATCTCTATTTTTTTCTATCTTTCTTTTTCTTTCTTGTTTTATTGATATTAACTTTACTTTATCTTGACTTTACTTTACTATTCTTTTCTTTACTTGATCATTACTTTACTTTATCTTGAAAGGCATTGAAGATGCCTAAACTTGACGAGGAGAAGTACCCAACTCAACCTCATATCCCTAAATGACCCCATTTATGTTTATTATTGTCTTAATCTTTAAAGATGTTGGAGATGTCTAAACTTGACAAGGAGGAGCAGCCAACTTAACCTCACATCCCCAGATGAGCCCGTTTATGTTGTCTTAATCTTGAAAGATGTTGGACATGGCTAAACTTAGTGAAGAGGAGCAGCTAACTCAACCTCACATCCCCAGAAGACCAAATTTATATTTATTGTTATCTTAATCTTGAAAGGCGTTGGAGATGTCTAAACTTGACGAGGAGTAGCTAACTGAACCTCACATCCTCAAACGACCTCGTTTATGTTTATCTTTATCTTGAAAGTGTTAAAGATGTATGAACTTGACGAGGAGGAGCGGCCAACTTAACCTCACATCTGGTCACACCCGTTTACATTCATTTCTTTACATTTCATAACCATTTCGTTTCTTCTTCATTTCCTTTTTAAAACCATTCTTGAAAAACCATTTTTGTAATCTTTTGAAAACCATGATGCATGATGCTTATGAACTATTCTTGGGATATATTGATTAGGAAATTTAGTTCATTTATTTTTATAATAATATCCTTGTTTATTTATATAATTTTTAAGTTCTTCATCTTGTATTTCATTGTAAGTGCGTTTTATAGTGATGGCTAGGTTCTGGTATGTTTTATTTTACAGGGTAATGTAGATTATGAGGATTTATATACGAGTTTTCATTAGAATCTGATTCACAATTGAATACTATTTCATTAGTTTCAGCTTCTTTATTCATTAATAAGTATTCATCTCATTCGTCTAAATTGTCGCCTTTTGGAATGTGTAATTCTACAAATAGATTTGTTAATTTTTCTATCTGATCATCTAAGTTATCCATTTAAATAGATGGCGGAGGTTGAATAGTTAATTTTCATCGTAGTTTGTGATCTACATTTATTTTTCTAAATCTTCAATAGTTAGATAGTGCTTATTTTCTTGTGTAATAATTATTTATTGTAAGCTATCAATAATTTCTATAATGTCTTTTCCATGATTGATTTTCTGACTTTGTTTGTCGGGATCTTTTAGAAATTCATCAATTAATTGAACTATGATAGTTTTTGCTTCTTTCAATTCCTTATATATCTCTTTATGGCTATTGAATTCTTTTAATATTTTCTGTATCTCTATAATTTGTTGTTTTACTTCATTTAATTGTTTAACTAGATCATTTATTTGATTTAGCATATAATGTTCTATCAGTTTTATATTTTCAATTAAACTATTATTCATCCTAAATGTTTTCGTAAATAATTTTCTAAATTGACTATAATTTGTTGAGTATTATTAATTTTCTCTTTTAATTCTATAATTTTTTGTTCAATTATTGTTAATTTGTTTTGATTTTACTTGTCTCTTTTGTTATTTTTAATTTTCATTTTAAGTTTATAATAATATTCTGTTAGGAATTCATTTACATTATTTTGTATTTCCTGTATATCCTCTGTATTATGATGGATAATAAGATAGGATAAGATTTCCATAATTATATTTAAGAGAGCTTTGATTTTAGTATTGTCTTATGTATCTAGGTGTGAACATATGCTTCCAATTGCATAATTAGTTACAATAGGTAATGTTTTTGGTAAAATAACTATTTTCTCTTAAAAAGAGATTCCTGGTAAATTATTTAGTTCCGTATTTATGTTTCTAATGTGTAGATTATGAATTTGTAGTATTTCAACTTTGTCAATATTATTCATTTAAATATCATTTATATGAAAATATATCATATGAAAAATAACTATTACTAAAATAATAATAAACAAAAAGGCAATGGGAAGTGATATAAGAATTGTGAAAAATCCCATCTTTATGAATTCTGAATAGTAGTATGAACTACATTAGTTGATGTAGAATTTTAAAGTGACATAGTACCATTATGATATGGATTATGTGTAAAGTTTTGAATTTTAAAATAATATTTCAATAGTTTTGTACTTTTGGTTTGTATGGTTGGACTTGGTCTTCCCCCGGAAAAAAACAAGGCTCTGATACCAATAGTGATAGGCGGATTTTCCAATGTATTAATTAATGATATCTATATTATTAAGCAAATCATTAAGTGAAATTAAATTATTAAATCTAGCTGTTGCTAAGGATTCTGGACACTCTCGTAATTGTAGTTGTAATATTTGTTTTAAGCGATATAAAATCGTTCAAAAGCTAAATATTCTTGTCTAGTGTATTCTTTATATTCTGGTTTTGAATCAATTTCTTCTAAAAATCTATTATCAAGTTCTCTAGGAAAGTCTTCTAAGTACTCATTAATAAAATATTGTACTTCTTGTTTATCAAGGAAATTTATTAATTCAAGATTTTTCATAATACTATTACAAATACTAAGAGACATCTTTATTGTATTAAATATGTAGTGTTCATGATTTTAATATTTATTATCCTAAGATTTGTAGTATATTTTAGTTTATACGTATAAATATACCAGTGTTTCATTTAAGTGTCTTGATGTAAATCAAAATATTCATTATCATCTAAATATTTGTTGAAATAATAAATTAAAAAAATTCTAGGAGTTGTTCTAAGTATATGTAATTATCCATGTATAACATAGTGTCATAATCTAATTTAGATCTGTATAAAGACGTTTTTAATTAATTCTCGTACTTAGTGAACAAATTACTGTTTTTAATGATTGTATTATAGGTTCTTCATATTTTTTCTTTTTATCTTCTTCAGATAATCTTTGTACTAAGGGAGTTGTTTCATTTATTTGTAATGGTTTTGGAAATTCATATACTAAAGATTTTATTAGAAATTCATAAGGTATGAAATTAGTAGGTTCAAAATAAGATAGACTTCGTTTATGATTATAGAGATTATCTCTAATGAATTTTTGTTCAGAATTTTGAAGGAACAATTTGTTGGTGTTTCTAATTTTAATTATGGTTTGAATAATTTATCTATAGATATTTTTTCATCTGTTTTAAAAATTAAACTGTGATAACTATTTGTCAATGCATAATTAATTTTATATGTAATAGTAAATGGATGATTTTTAGTTTTCATGAAATTATGTATTTTGAGTTCATATCGTATAGTTATAGATCTACTTAAATCTTTATCTTTTAGACTTAATCCTAATTGAATATTAATGTCAAATTTATATTTTCCTTGGGATAAATTACCTAGTCCTTTTGCAATAATACAGTCATTATGATTAAGGAGTTGATCGTCTCTTATTTCTAATTCAATAGGAGTGTTAATTTTTTCCATAAATGTGCTTTCAAATAAGATTTGAATAGTACTACAATGTATATATGATATTTTTTGTCGTTCTTCTGGTTCCATTTTATTTATTTTTTCCAAAATTTGATGTTTATTAATGATTGGAACAATAATATTTCCATACATTTGTTCAATGGGTATAGCTTCTTCTCCTATCATAATTCCATATTTAATTATTTTTTTCGCGATAATTTTTGTTTTATGCGATTTGAAAAGAATATATCAAAATTATGTTCTTTTGTTAAGGATAATTCGGTTTTTTTAATCTGTTTGTTATTAATGATGCCATGAAACATACATCCTATGTGTTCTTGTTCGTCAAATGATTCAAACATATTATGAGTAGTTAGGGAAGAAGAAGATGCTAAATTATCTGACATAAATATATAATACCTGATACGCTTTATAAAAATGAATAATTGAAATGACAGGGGTCGATCCCTCTAGAGTATTACCTCAAGGATCTAACAACTAATGCCTTAAGCATGGTTGGAGAGGAACGCAAGTGAGACTTACACCAACTGCTCTGTAGCTTCAACTCTGATTATTCTTAAAGGAGAACACCCTTATTTATAAGAGGGGGTCAAGCTCCTTACAGACTCTAGGGGATAAGATTCCCTGACAGTAGTTACATTTCTTTACATAAAGCAAAAGAAAATAATATATTCCCTGACAAGGAATATATTCAATTCAAGCATGACAAAAGGATAAAACTAAGGGAATATATTCCTTGACACACTAAATTACATAAAGAAAAGAAAAAAAAAGAGATTCCCAACAGTGGGAATCAAAGTACAAGAATTACATACTATTGCAAACTTTAATTATTAATGCTTCTTTATAGAGTGGCTTTTGCTGTTGTTAATCTTTGAGATTCTTTTGATGTTGTAACCATGTGATAGTCCTTGTATTCTTTTTTCTTTTGTCTTGTCTTTAATGTTCTGTCATTTTCTTTTGAGTAAATGGTGACATTCATCACTTATTACTCTCTTTAAGAATATTGAACCAAAGTTTTTTGAGCAAAAGCTCTGTGTAAGTATGTTGAGTAAATGGTCAAATTCATCATCCATCTCTCTCTAAGAATATTGATATGTTTTTTAGACAAAACTCGAGTATGATTATCATTACTTGTAGTTGTAGTGAAATTGAATTCACATATGCTTCCATTCTCTTATGAGAGTATCTGAAAAACTATTGTTATTTGATTTGATATATTTAAGATATGGGTGGTACTGATTTAATTGCAGTTGTCATCTAATCAATCTGCCTTTTCGATAATATTCTTGTAATTTGTATCTCCAAAAACCTGTTACATACTTAGAATCTGTTCTTAGTTCAAACCGTGTTCCTAGTAATTCAATTTTTCATTTTTTTTAGGATTTTAAGACATGCATAAGTTTCTAACTCTTGAATAGAATAATTTTGTTAAGTTTTAGTGAAGTTCTAGAAAGATATTTACATAACTTTATCAAAAGTTTTTCTCTTCTAGGAGTTAAGTCCCCTAGAACTTTGCATTCTTCAATTATATTTCCTGATAAGTCAAGATTAAGAATATTTTTTCCATTCACTATGGCAAGCGTACATCCTGCCTAAGTATCTTGCGAGACGTCTAATTCAATGATAAGAAAATCATTTATATTTGGATTATATAATATTGGTAGAACTTGACATTGTTGTTTTATATTTTTAACTATTTCTGTATCTTGATCTGTCCATGTCTAAAGTATTTTTCTGATAATGTTTTCTGTAACATTTTTCTTTCTGTAGATAATGCTTTGAGGAATCCTTGGTCAGAGATATAATGAAGACAACAAAAAAATCGTTGTATTTATTTTCGATCTTGTAATTTATTTGGGAAGTTTTGTAAACCTTCTTGTATATTTGATGTTAATTGGAGTTCCTCATTATGACTATTTTTAAACCTAGACATTGTAACATCCTGATAATTTAAAGATGAATAATTATCGGGATATTACCAAGAACGTTTGGAACGCCAAAATAATGAACAATTCGGTAATGTTTTCCCCGTATGCATGATGAAATTGAAGTGTCAAGATTACAAAGATAGATCATTTCGTGGTAATACGTGTCATTGTGACGTGTATTTATGAAGGAAACGTTGCGGGGATCATGTTGAGTGCAAAAATATAGTGTAAAGTGGAAAAATTGGAGTTGAGGACGACTCGGGACGCCATTTTGCGTCATAAACTCACTGTTTTGGGGTGTGCAGACGCTGGCTGGAGTTGTGCGGACGATGCAGACGCAGCAATTAGAGCCCGATTTGAATCTGTCTTAAACTGGTGTGTCGCGGACGATACATGCGGGCGAGGAGGACGTAGAAATTGGCGTCCGATATGAATCTGTCTTATTACTGTTTTCGCGGACGACATCTTGCAGACGTTGCGGACGACAAAATGGCGTCCGCAACTAGATTTCGGACGGTACGGACGAATGTTTAGGAGGCTATTTTCTGTGTAATTTTGGTCTTGTGGACGATAGTACGGTGTCCGCAAGCGTCCGAAAAACAGTAGATCTGCGAAATAAAAGTCAGAAAATTAGATGAAATTTGACATATAGTGAATTATTACTCTCACTTTCGGCAAAAAAATGATGGAGTAGCCAACCCTATGTACACGCCTTGTCTCCCGTTGTCTTCTAGGTAAGCCGTCACCCTCTATAAACACTTCTCCTTTGCATTCTTCATTTCCTTCATTTTCTACTAGGAGAGGTTACGGGAGGGTGGGCTGGGGAAGAGTAAAAAGTTGAGAGGGGGATCTCTAAGACTGAAGAGTTGGGTGAAGTGTGAAGGGTGGTTGGTAAGCTGGAGAAGTGAGCTGGAAGGAGCAAGAATGGGTTGCCAAGCGAAGCTCCTAGGTTGAGCTGAGCATTGTACAGGAGAGCTGATGGCCGAGAACTATGGTATGGTTCAATTCTATTTTCTCTGCTAATTCCATTTGGATTCTGTTATGGATGTTCTGTAAGACTTAGGCTTGGGTTTTGGATGGATAATGCCTCTGTTGTATGATCTGTAACTTGATTAAATGTTTAGAATATGCTCTGTATAACCTGTACACTCATTGTTGAGGGTTTCTGCATGATTTATGTTAGAAAGGTTGGTTGGCTGGTGTTGGAAGTAATGATAATAATCTGTGGGGAATGTTGATTTATAATATATTGAGTGTGTGCTTAGTGATGTTTTAGTATGAGTTTTCCAAGCTGTGATGTTGATCATGTAGTCTATTGGTTGACTTTGTGTTGGATTAGTATTCTGAGTATCATGAATTAAGTCATACGTTAAGTGATGGTTGATGTCGTTGATTTCATACCCTTCTTAGATACTCGTTGTATGGATGGTATTAGGTACAAAGATGAAGAGAAGAAGATGAAAAAGGACAGCAAATAAGTGCAAACCGCGATAAAGATATGAGGTAAGGATTTGGGTTGTCTTGGCCAGAGGAGGCCTTACGCCTAAGTAAAGTGTGTATGTTGTTTTGTGGTTTGATTTCGGTAATGTTTATAGTTACCCTTGGTTTTACTAAATGATATAATTCTCATGTTTTCTCTGAATGCCTTGTTAGTTGCTGTACTTATGTGTGAAAGTGCTTGTTAAGCTCGAATGAGTCAAAGGAATGACAGTTGAAATGAATGAGAAATGAAAACGGGTCCTAGACAGAGTTCTAGTGACATTGATGAAGTTGAGATGTTAGAGAAAGAAGTGACATTGAAGAAGTTAAGATGTTAGAGAAAGAAAAGATCCTATGTTTTTGTGACGTTAAGCATACATTCTATTCTAACTGTTAACCCCTTTGTTACTATAAGTATACTTAGTAGCTTTGTTCTTTTCAGTTATATATGTAGGTTTAGTTTACTGTAAAAAGCATATATTAAGAAGTACGTTTTATGTTTCTTTTTCAGTTGTTGTGAATAATGTCAAAAGCATAATGTCTTGTTTTGCTTACTGTCGATAGCATAATTGTTTCTCGTATTTTCAGCAAAGTTTATGATTCTTTACATGTACCAGTTCACTTATAGTATGTTTATCTTAATGTGTAATGCAGTTTATGTTATGCAGTGTGTTTCATGATAATAGAAACCAAGTAGGGGGGTAACCTTCAGAATGGTACCCACATGCATGAGTGAGGATAAGGAAAGAACCCTAAAGGTGGGTATATGCCAGAACATGAAAGAACCTTAAAGGCGGGTATATGTCGGGATAGAAAGAACCCTAAAAGCAGGTATATGCCGGGATAGAAAGAACCCTAAAGGCGGGTATATGCCTGAAAAAGAACAAACTCTAAAGGCGGGTATATGCTGGAACTAGGGAGTTGAGATAGATGGGTAGTCCAGATCTAGTCTAGCTACTAGGATACACCCTCACCAAGTCAGGAAAGGGACTAGTATGCACACAGGAGGTTAGATTCCATATAGCTATGCCAATCTCAAAGGAAAACCCTCAATCTCCAAGCTCGATGTACGAGTTTAAAGAACGAACAAAGAAAATGAAAGTGTTGGTTTGGGTGGCCCCATTCCAACAAGAACTAAATAGAGAAATGCATAATTGTTTTACCCCATCTCCTTATTGGGCGTAAGCTCATGTCCTTACTTGTGGTGTAGGTAAAACGACGAACAGATAAGAAGAAGATGATGAACACGTAACGAAGCAGGGATGGATGATTTCGCACACATGAGATTCGGGCTGGCAAAGCAAAGATAAAGGGAAAGTAAAAGGTTATGAATCAATGAAGTAATGGTTCAGTTTCATTTGAGAAACAAAATGATTGAATGGTTTAATATTTCTTTTAAAAAAATTCTTACATTTCCGCTATGATTTAAAAAGGGATATTTTATAACGTTTCCACAAGAATTTAAATAGATGATTTTTAACGCTTCCGCATAATTAATAAGTTGGTTTTCATGATGAGTTTTAAGAAAGAGTTAGTAGCAATTCGGATTTACGCACTCTGATTTGTTTTAAAAAGAAAATTTTAAATTTTTACGCATTTTCAGGATTTACGAAAATCCGGGTCATTACAGATATGCTACTTTAATTTGTAATAATTTTGATTTTTTGTGGGAAATAATTAATTTTTTTTCCTTGCATCTAGTTAAGAATTTTAATGTAACGACCCAGATTTCTTAACCATTTTAAAATACTTTCTTAGTTACTAAAACAACAAGTTTTGGAATCAAACCTTTATTGAAACAAATCATTTTCATAAAAGGGTTATCAGAGTGTAAAAATCCGATTGTTACCAAAAACTTATTTTTTCATTTCTTGAGTAGTGAAGAATTACCATTTATAACTTGCGGAAGCGATAAACAAATTTACTCTTAAACATTACGAAGGCATAATTGATCAAGTTTCACCTTTGGAAAAACTGATAAAATTACAAGGTAAAACTACAATTTAGCAATTTAACATTTTAAGGACCCGAATTTCTTAACCATTTTAAAAGCTTATTAACCTTGATAATATGACAACTTAAAATTGTTTCTAAAGAAAAAGGGTAATCAGAGTGTATCAAAATCTGAATCTTTAATAAAAATCATTCTTTCATTTTTCATTCGTTAAAAGAAATTATTCATAAAAGTTGTGGAAGCATAATTAAACGAGAAAACCAACATTTACCGAATAACAAAGTAATTATTAGAAAACATAATTTAAAACATACTTTGAATGCAAGGTTTTTAGTTTCCATTAAAACTTACATAATATTTCAAATATTCAAATGAAAGCAATAAGGAAAACATAATGTTCGTGAGAGATAACCATTCAACATTTGCTCTTATTGATTTTCCTTTTCTTTTAATTCCTTCGTGTCGTACTACTACTCTGTTGGCGTCTTTGTCAGACCAACTACATGATCCATTGGGATGACCTCTTCCTTAACTTCTGGCATAATCCCCTCGTTACCTACACCACAAGTAAGGACGTGAGCTTACGCCCAGTAAGGAGATGAGAGAAAATAATCATGCATTTCTCTCTTTAGTTCTTCTTAGAATGGGGGCCACCCAAACCAAATTCTTTCATTATGTTCATTTTCTTAGTTTGTTCTTCACTCGTACATCGAGCTGGAGATTGGAGGTTGTCTTTTGAGATGGCCTAGCTGTACGGCTCTAACCTCCTGTGCGCATACTAGTCCCTTTACCTACTAGGTGAGGGTGTATCCTAGCAGCTAGGCTAGATCCGGACTACCATCTACCCCAACTCCCTATTCGTTCTCTTTTTCAGGAGTATCCCACATTCTGGGTTCTTTCTCTTTTCGGTGTACCCTGCCTTTTAGAGTTCTTTCTCCTTCCAGCGTATCCCGCATTTGGAGTTCTTCCTCTTTCTGATATATCCCATATTTAGAGTTTCTTCCCTTCTGGCGTATCCCGCCGTTAGGGTTTCTTCGGTGATGAACGTTTCCCTCTCGTCCCGGACATACTTATTCTTACCATTTTCCTCACTCATGCATGTGGGTACCACCTCGAAGGTTAACCCCCTACTAGGTTTCTATTAATATGTGCTTAACCTAGCTTCTTTCTAAATAAACGAAGCATATATGGGAAACAATATCAACACAATTGGAATCCACAATAAATAAGAAATGAAATGACTATCATCGCATACTTCTCATAACAAAATATTGACAACGGTTAACTAACCGTGCTATTACCAGTTATTATCACAAAATAAAACATGCTTAGTAACTTAAGGTGAACAATAGTGAATCACACAATATAAGGTATCGTAACATGCTTCTAATTTACTATGCAACAGGAATATGATCATTAAAATCGTGTTTCTAGTCAACTATTCAACATAAAATACGTTCAACAATTCTTGCTTTAGATAGAGCATAACAATAGAAAGAACCAACCACTAATCATGTTTTTGACAGTAAGGAAAAAGGCAGCAATGAAACGAACATTATGTGCTTAGATCTATCACTACAGCAGCATTTTTATGTACAAACGATTAAACATGCTTTTGACATGTATCTCAATAACTGGAAGGAAGCAACTCTAAGCTTATGAATATAATAACAACTTATCTAAGTTCACAGCGAAGTAAACCTCACACAATACATTATGCAGCATAGAGAACTAAATCATTAAATTTAGAACTGAATCATTAAGTTTAGCTTCTAAACAGTTCAGTTATTGTATGATAGAAAAATTAGTGATGAATATATAGCGAAACATACAGAGAATCTCGATTACGTAAAGAGACTGAACCAACATGCTTTTCAATTATTATGCAGAATAAAACTAACATTTTGCATGCTTTTCAAAAAGGAAATTACAGCAACTTGTATCAAAATGAAATTACGATTTGACCAGCTTAAAATAGAGCTAGCATAAGCAGCGTTATAAACAAATAGAATTCACCAGAGCAGCTTAACTTCAAACCTTCATCATATCAAAATTTAAATCTATATACTACCCCTACTTTGAGGAATTTCAATAGCTTCAAACCAACATAAAGATTCTATTATTTTAAAGTAGAACAGGAAGAGACATTCATAACAGTAGTCACATGTTAATAGATGACATAAATTTAGGAAATCAACCCCCTATATCATTTGTCCATTTGTTCTTGCTTTGTTAACGCTTTAATTCATCATTCCATTCAACTTAGAAGATCATTATTCCAGCAAAACATAACTCATTCTAACTTCCAGAGCTAGCAAGCAACTACTAATTCTATGTAGAAATGGAATTTGCACAGAACAAATCACCAATCAGTAAACTTTAAGTTGTGGGTAGGGCTTTGACGGCCAAGACTACCAAATCCTTACATTTGAAGGTCGAATTTTTCCACTGATCAGCAGCTTCTCCCCTCCACACCCAGCTGCTTTGCAGAAAATTCTAAGGAAGAAGAGATGGGTAGAATAGAAATAATTGAAATACACTAATGGGATGTGCATACCTATTGGCAAGGAGGAATTCCCAAGTTGCCTGCCAGGAAGGAGTGATTTCTGAGTCAAAAGGACAATAATTCTTGAGTGGGTGTCATTTTCATTCTGGTTTCGACCTAATTTATGTCTGATATGGTGCAATTCGGACTCATGCTGACGCCAGTGAGTCATTCGCATGCCTCTACAAGACCTAAAATTACACAGTGAAATTCTGGAATTGGACGTAAAATGGCATCCTCACCCTATGTCCGTACCATCCGAAACTCTGTTTTGGACACCATTCAGCGTCCGTCGTCTGAATTGTCCCAAAAATTGAACAGATTCATTCGGATGCAACTTTTAGTCATCCGCATTGTCCACAATCAATCGCAACACACCACTTTTAAGACAGATTCATTTGGACACTGCCTTGAGTCATCCACAACGTATGCACCTTCAATGGTCTGCATCCGCAACATCACTGCATAGTGAGTTTATGATGCATTTTTGCGTCGTAAGTCATCCCCACTGCTGGGAGACTTTCCAAACGTGTTGCGGACGACACGACTCATCTTCAGTACCGTCTGCAGGCGTCCTAAAGTCCGTAAATCCATCCTCTTTCATGTTTTCGTCAAAATCTTACCCAATTTAAATGCCCATGAAGGTATACGTCACAACTTAACGTCCATAGAACGATGTCTAAGATATAGAGATATCATTGTATCTATAAACATGATAGTTATGTTATCCCTTATGAATAATTAAATTTTGAGGGTAAATTGATCAAGATTAAATTGAGGTTTTTAAGCATAAAATTCATGTTGAAGTACTTAGTTTAGAATAAACATTTTATGAATTATGTAGCTTAGATTTTATTCATTGAATTATTAAAATTTTGAGGATATAGCTAACTAAGACAAAAAAGATGTTAGACATAAAAGTGTAAATTTTATATTAAAGTATTTAGTGTCAATCAATTATATTATTTGGGGAAACATGGAGATTAAATATTAGTTGACAAAAAACTATTGAGGTTATAGTTAAGTATAAGATTTACATTCAAGTATGAAGTTAGAAGAATCATTCTTTGAGGACATCGAAATTAGATGTAAATATTAAAATTTGAGGCTCTAATTGATCAAAATAAAATAGAGACACTTAAGCATAAATTTGTACTTAATTATAAAATTAGGACAATCATTGATTGGGGAAATGATTTGATTCGAAAAAGAAAATTTTTTTTAAGATTTAGTTCATAAAAATGAATTGAGGCATCTCAAGTAAGAATTGAATATTTGAGGATATAGTTTATTGAAATAAATTCGAGGATTTAATTATGAATTTTAGCATTAAGAGTTTACAAAGATATTAATATTATGTAGGGACATAGAGATTAGTTTAAAGGATAGGGTTGTTTTTAAGGATGTCAAAGACTTAATGTCTTAATGAATTGAGGTATTAGTCGAATATATATATCAAATAGGAATGGAATATTAACGATTAACCTTGTCGAAGTTAATATATTCAAAATAGAGATTTAGCAATAAATATGAATGAAAATATTATTTGATAAATATAATTGAAAGCTTAATGAAAGATTAAGAAAAATGTGAATTTCATCAAAAGAGATAAATCAAAGTAACGCAACCAAAACCTAGTAGCACATGATCTAGTAATTTGAGGATTGTTCATTTAGGTTAAGTCAGAATAACACGAGCTACAAGAGAAGTTATGACGACTAATTTAAAAAAATATTTTAGTAAACATATGGATTGAGGAGAGAAGAAAATGAGAAAGTTCTACTTACAAATATTCAGATAATAATTCAAATTTCAAGGACAAAATTTATTTAAGGATGAGAGATTGTAACATTTTAGGACTTAATCAATTTTGAATTTGAATTAGAATATTATCTTAAAAAGATTATTTTTCAAATTTTGAATAAAAGATTAGCTTTTCAAATTAAAATCTAATCCTAGAAAATTAAATTTCAAATGTTTAAGTTACAATTCAAAATTTTCCAAATTAGAGTCACATTCAACGTACTTCAATCATAATTTGTAAATTTTCCCTAAAATTCTCCTCAAAATTGTGAAGAAATTTTATCTCCGCGTCAAAGTTGTTGTCTTCTAGATAACTTAACAAATTCGATCTGTTAAAAATTCTGAAACAAACTCAATTTGTTTGAGTTTCGGTTGAAACCTTCCTCTATAAGTAGAGGGTTGAGTTAAAAAAGGAAACTCGCCTATCAACTCATTCAATTTGTTTCTCTTTGCGTACCTTTTGGACGAATAAGAAATTTCCTTAATTAGCCGAGCTTCCTTCTAGAACGACGAACTCCCATCGATGACGAAGATCAACCAAAGAGGAGTTTCTCTCGGAACTCTCAGGCACTCGTGAAGAAGAAGAGAACCAGACCAATTCTGCTCAGACTGAACCGAACCAAACCTATTAATCCAGATCGAACCTGTTCAACCAAAACCATACCCACCGAATCAAATCATACCAAACTTGCTGAATCGGACCAGACCTACCGAACTGAACCAGACCACACCAGACCAACCAGAAACCGATGCGATCCAATTTCAATGCAAAATCTTGCTAAATGTTTTATATCAAACTGATTTCAACTACGTTCCATTTAATATTTTATTGGTAAGGAATTTCTACTCAACTTCTTTCGAGGATTTTTATTTTTTTAGAAGGAACTTAACCACAATTATCCTTTTGACAACTAGATTATTTGGAGGTTACAAAAACCCTAATATTCTCGGAATTCAGGTATTATTTTTCAACATTTTGACTATGAGTCTTACATCACAAAGCATATTAGTATCATTTTATTATTTTTCAACTTTATTATATTATTTTTTTTATTTTTATCCTGATATTTTAAATGCACAAGCAAAATTAGATATTGATATGCGAGTAAATAAAGATAAAAATTTATAGGTCATCTTGTATGCTTGTGAATTTGATTGAATTGACAAAACACATGTGATATCTAATGAAAGCTTGAACGTATGAAATTCTGAGACCCGAACATATGAAATTTTGAGATGACTAATGAAAGCCTAAATGCAAGTTGGAAAATGAATTCCAACTAATATGTAACTTTAAGTATGGAATTGACTGAAAACATGATATGACAGCTAATGAAAACCTTAACGCATGAAATTTGAGATAACTAATGAAAGCCTGAACGGAGGTTGAAAAATGAGTTCCAACCGGTATGTACTTTTAACATAGAAATTTGGTAACACATGAAATTAATTAAAATACGCATATATTTTTACTTACTGAGTTTATCTCACCTATAGTTTTGTAATGTAAGTGAATTTTTAATAAGAAAAAAATTTGTGCTGATCGAGAATATTACATAGCAAGACGAGCATATAGAAGGTGCTGTTGAATCAGATAAATAAATTTAAAGTTTTCATATTTTCTTCCACTGTAATTTTTTAAGAATATTGAATTGATAAAATTTTTTTAAAACTAAATTTGATATTAATAAAGATTTTGTTGGATATTATTTTGTATTTAATTTCGTTAGTTAATTAAATTTGTTTTGGTTTAGTATTTTTAATAGAATTTTTTAATGAAAGTATTTTATTTAAAATTTTAAATAACAATGAATTAAATAAATACTTCATAATAATTATTGTTTAATTTTTCTTTCTTAATTAATGATTTTGAAAATCTTAAGGATTTACAAAGTATTAATTAGAGTTTAACAATGAACATATAGATGAAGATATTTGGGTAAAAAGAATGATTTTAATTATTTAAATATTGTTTTTCATTTATGAATAAATCCTGATTTGAACTTATTTGAAGGATATTGTCAGAATTTTATTTAATTTAGTATTTTGATTAATAAAAGTTTTGAAGCATGTTTTATTATGTAATATTGTGTTTGTAGAAATATTCAAATCTATTTATATATTTCTATGGATATATTTTAAATACACTAATTTTACCTAATTTTTTAATCGATTTGGGAAAAATTTTATTGTTTTGAAAGTTTAGGTAAAACGAATTTTGGGGTGTTACAAATAGAAACGTTTTTTATGAATGCCATAAACATATGTATATGAGGTAAAGAAAATATCATTTTCATTTAGATTTTCATCAGGGTATGTGCTACTTAAATTTTTAGCTGGTTGACTGGGTCTTTACATTTTGATAAGCTATATCATTTCCTTGTCCTAAGGATTGGAAGTAACTTTAATGCAATAATCCTCAAGTACATGTTTATGAGTAAAGTCAACATGGCTCCACTTTCTCTTTCAAGACTTATTCAGTTAATGCAAGGAAAGGTGGACATGTAATTCTCCTTATTGCTTTTAGTAGTTCTGATATGGTTCATTGTTAGTTTATGTATTTCTAAATGTTTTTTTTCATAAGAAATAGAAGATATTGAAAGAAAGAAGATATAAGAAAAGAGAGTGGAAGAACTCTTTTTCAAAAAAAAAAGCTTTCAATTTAAAGTAATTTATCTTCAATTTAGAATTAAAAGAAAAGAATAAATCCTAAAAAACTAATAACACCAAGTCAACTTAACAATAGTGAAATTATTAGTCATAAACTTATATGAATCACACACTTTAGTTCATTCCTCAATTGTAGATGCGCAAAATTAGAGAAGATAGTAACAATGTGACAAAGTCATTGTTTTGGCAAGCGAGGTAGGGGTGCTTGTTTGCATTAACATTTGAATAGAAAGAGATCGAAATGTAGCCATTATGTTGGCGAGAAAATATGCATTTGATTGTAATGTAAATACTATTGTTTTCCATCATCTTTATCAAGTGCAATTAAATCATGAATAGAAAAACCACACACGAGATTACTTAATCTTAAGGAATCATTTTTCATTTACCTTTTGAAATTTTGTTGAATTTATATACCAATTTGGGGGAAATTCTGCATTCTTGAACAAACATTTCAAAAAATGAAAAAGAAAATCCCTGAAAACTAGGAAAATAGAGAATTGTTGTTATTTTTTAAGAAAAATTACAGCCTGTGCAAATACACCTCCCTAATATAGCTTGAAATTAGAGAGTCTAAAAGGAACAAGGGGAGAGAGAAAACACTGATAGAGAAAATCTGAGTTATGTAATGATCTAAGTATTAAATTAAGCGCATTTACTATTGTTGTTCTTTGTATGTTAAAGCATTAATGATAGATAAAAGAGTCTTAGAGATCCCATTTCAATGATCAATTTTGTCCAATGTGAAGTTTCTTTACAATAGATTTGTATTTTCCCTTTTTCTTAGTCTCGCCTGCAATTATTAATTTTCATTCCGAAAACACGAGAGAAAAAAGTTCATTTTTTAGTGTAGTGTTTATGCATTTACTCATCATTATCCACTTTCCTCCATATAGCTGCTTGGCTTGAGCTCTAAAAGGAGCTTCTTTTGGATGAGATTTTTCCTTCCTGTCATTGAGATTTTTTAGAGCTAAGAGACCTTTGTCTGAAGTGTGATAGGCTTTTCCAATTTAAGAACTTTTAACTTACTCTTCTATATATATATATATATATTATATATTGATTCAATGGTCTCTTTTAACTGCGACACTAATATCAACAGATTTTGATGGAAAACGTGATTGCAAGGTTGCTAGTTTTCTTTTTCCATAGTTTAGGGTTTTTGTTGCTTGAAAATTTCCTTTAGGGTTTGACTTATTGTTGACCCCAAACTATAGGGTATGTGGTGTTATTTTTACTTTTAATTTGACAGCTTTTGAGATGTCTAAATGACATGATCTGGAAAACACACAAAGATAAAGGTCCATTAAGACAGCGCGCGTTGTGCGGCCCAACATAGTGCCTTCGTTCAAACAGCGCGTGCCGTGCGGCCCAACATAGTGCCTTCGTTCAAACAGCGTGTGCCTCCAACATTCAGCTCATCGACATTCCTCTTTTAACTTCTCTCAAATGTTTAAGAAGTCCAATGCTTTTTGGATCATAGCTTTTGGGCTCCTTTTCTTGGATCTTCTCCACCAAAAGTTGTGGTTTTTCTTCACTTTCTTTATCTACACTTTATTCTTTGGGCCTCCCTTGCCTCTTAATGGACTTTTTTCTTTCCTCATTTTCTATATCACATAATTTAGACATATCTAAAGCCATCAAGTCAATATAAAGGTAAAGAGATGTTTTGAGATGTGGCGCTGAGAGGGCCGCTCTTCCTTGTCAAGTTTAGACATCTCCAATGCCCGTCCAGATAAAGTAAAGTCAAGATCAAGAAAATGAAGAGATAAAGATAAAGTTGGAGTTTCAGGGTGAGACAACATGTCAAAAGGCTTGGGAACATTTGTAAACAGAAAAAATACTTAACAAAAAATGAAAATAGAAAAGAGACTGATGCGTAAAGGAGCATGAAAATAGAAAACTTTATACAAATTTTAAAAGACCATATCATGTGCATATTTTATTTTATATCACTTACTGAGCCTTAGGCTTATTAGTTAAGTCTTGTGATGTAGGTATACGTACGAGAACAAGTTAAAGAGCAATTGATGACGAATTTGCACGCGCGGATCTTGTGGCTTGCTAGGCCAAATTGATTTGAAAAATTGATTTGTAAAATATTTTGTAAAGGTATTTAAATTGTAAAAGAAAAGAATTACATTTATTTCGGTTGCAATTTGAAAAAAGATTTTATGAAAGAAAAGTCTTTCGCTATTTTTGTAAAAGAAAAGTTTTAAAATTTTTTGCTTTTCAAATGTAAGAAAAATCGGGTCATTATACCTTTTCACTAATGACACTTTCGTACGGAAAACGATGTTGGCATATT
Source organism: Begonia loranthoides (assembly GCA_022433065.1). Lineage (NCBI taxonomy): Eukaryota > Viridiplantae > Streptophyta > Magnoliopsida > Cucurbitales > Begoniaceae > Begonia > Begonia loranthoides. The sequence continues at coordinate 22,064,468 of CM039485.1, forward strand.
TTTTTTGATATAGTTGTCTATGTATACAGTGGGTTTTGATGCAACCACATCGAGGGCCATGAGCCAGTTTTATAAAATGATAAATATGATTTAATGATTTAAATCCATGTACCGAAAATGAGAAGCATGAAATGGTTTTCAAAAAGATGATGGAAATGGTTTTTAGCATGCATTTCATTTAGTATCAATTTCCTTACTGAATTTGTCACTCACACCTTAAACTATATTTTTCCTCAGGTTACGGTGAAAATTCAGTGCATTGGTCTTGTACGTGTGGCCGCAGGGAGATGGTGGTGGTGGCTGTCTCAATCTTCCCGTGTATGGGTGGATGTTCGTTGCTTCAATCTCTTCGTATCGGGTACATTTGTGGTTTTTAGTTTTGGTGTTGTTCAATTTAATTCATGCACAATACATTTTCTTATTTACATTATTATGTCTCTAGTTGATCACTTTGTGGACTCCAATCCATGTGTTTTGGGTTTGTGCATGATAATTTTCTCGTTAAGTCTTCCGCATCTCTTATGTTTTGCGCTGGGTAACTGAGTTTTCTCTGAGAATCAGCTCGCCTGACCCGACGGTTCTGTTATGCCTACCTCTGGGTCGTGACACATATATTTACATTTTGGTCGAGCCCTGACAATTATTATTTACTAAAATCTTCTGCTGCATAAATAAATAAAATGTTAAAGGGTTTGATAGTTTGGTTCGGTTTTGGGTTAGGTTTCTCATCGTTTTGTCTCGAGTCCCCTCTTAGATGTGATTGAGGCTCATGCTTTTGTGTAACTTACGAAACATAGCATGTGTTGATCATGTAAATATACAAACATAAAGAGATAAATAAAAGTAAAATCACTTAGTCAACTCTAAGTTATGGGCTGAGTATGATATAAATATCCCTCCATACTTTCCATGGTGTGCTGGTACACTGTAGCTTCACTGTAATGATAGTTGCGACTTCGATCTGAATAAGGATAAAAAAAGGCATTATGCATTTGTCAATTACAACATAATGAAAATACTCAAGTCAGTAACTTATTAACGTAAAAACATTTTGAGATATTAATAAAACAAAATAACTTGTAAATAAATAAAATATTAAATTATAAGTAATGAACAGAGTAAATATTATTGTCACGTTTTTTGTTAACAATTTCATTCATTTTTTTTTGCAGCGGATAAGTTTGTTTTCCGCAACATTCTCGTACATAAAGTAGTCATAATTAAATAACTTGTTTTATGTAATGGAAAATATTTATTCCGCTGCGATAAAAACTTTACTTATGTTGTAGAAAGTAAGTTTCAATCCATGGACTAAGGGTGCACAAAAGTTGGTTCAGTTCGGTTTGGTTCAATTTGATTTTAGGGTCAAACAAACTTTTTTCAGTTTTTAAAAATAGAACCGAAATCGAACCATTTAAGAACCAAAGTTAAAAGAGAGAACAAAAATTTTCTTAAGAAATAAAAAATTCAATTACTAATTAATTCAATGAAATAATCAAATTATTAATTTGGAAATAATGTCTATTCAATAATTAATTAGTATAATTCAATAATATATTTACTAATTAGGTAAAGTCTACTAATTGAATCATTAATTAGTACAATTCAATAATTTTATTGTTATTAATTAAAAAAAATTTAATTATCAATCAATACAATTGAATTACAAATTAGTTAATAATTCAACTATTATTTTGGTCACAATCAAATAATTTGAATTTTAGACAATTGTGAGATTTGAGCTTAAACGAATAACATTTTATTGAATAATTTTTTAATATTAGCTCTAAAGCAAACCACAAATGTACCCTTTCCACAACGTTTACTTGTTAAGAACTACTTAATGTACGAGTTTGCTTCAAAAAGACAAATTATCTGCTGCAGAAAAAGTTACTCTTTTCGCTGCAGTTACTTGTCTTCCGCTGAAGAAAGCAAGTTCTTAAAATAAGATTTATTTTTTGCACGGGAAGGCACATTTATGTTGTAGAAAATATCCTTTCTACAGTGGATACTTGCCTTCTACTTTGGAAAGTAAGTCATTGGCTACAACTACTTCATATATGGCTCCGCTACAGAAAGATAACTTATCCGCTGCGAAAGAATTTAAAATTTTAACAAAGAACGTGACAACAATGTTTATCTCATTCTTTTTCTATAGTTCATTATTTTATTAGCTAAAATTATTTAGTATCTGTTTTATCATTGACCACATAGTGCAATGCTTTTCTTTTTTATTGATTAACTCATTTTGTAATTATAGTTTTATTAAATATATTTTTCTACATTTAAATTATTTCAAAATATTAGTAAGGATTTAATGATTAGAAGATCCGATGAGAGTTACATTTAACGATCTCAAATCACCTAAAATGAATGTGTGTGGGCCATGTTGAAATTATAATGGTTTTATAAATCGTAGTTGCAGAGAAGTAGTAGAAGAAAAATCACCAATTTCACGTCTCCTCTCTACCGCTTCGAGCCTTTGCAGGCACACTTGACACTCTTTTCTCTTGGTTTTTCTTTATGTGGATGTTAATGATGAAGTTTATGGCCACTTTGATGATGTGTCCCAAAGACTCCAAAACAACAAACAAGTTGAAATTGTAATCAGCCAATGCACAAATCCGACCAGTAAAATTAAAATGCAGAGAACTCACTGTGTATATAGGTTTTGGACCTCAAATTTATAGGGCAAGTAGCTAACAATCTAAAGAATAACACTTCCAAAAATCATGCCCAAATGCGTTATACACACAGAGTTATGACCAATTCAACAAGCTTCTTGAAAATGGTTCTCTCAATGGTAAAAACTGTTTTGTAACTATCTCAATTAATGGATGAACAAATTGATCCAAAATAAACTCCAATCATCAATTAAATTCCCAATACATCCTATATTTCCGGAGTATGCTTACAACACAAAATTTCAATCCAAGCAGTCGTAAGAAACCAATGAAACAGGATGGAATCCAAAACTAGTCTAGAACAAACATGGTTGATCACCTCGCCCTAATTCTGAACACTAGAATTTAAACCAATATAAATCCACTTGCATAAGGGCCTTCAAGCTCAAATTTACAGAATAAGTAGTAGACACATAATATTAAATCACCAAAAAGAATCAGCTTGAAAGGCGTTGTTCAAATGACGTTATGTACCAGCAAAGTTGTAGCTCGGATCTGTGATTCTCTGAAAAACTAGTTTTGCGCTTCTCTTAGTAAAACGACCATAACTTTCAAAATACGAGTACAATTCACGCGATTCCACCCACAATTTCTCAAGAACAAAAGTACCAATAATCTCAAAACAAAAAATACAGTAGTACCTGTATAAAAAATGGAAGTAATCAAGGCACCAAGTTGGTCTGCGTTCTCCCACTCGGCAGAGAGAGGCGACTTGTTCGGATGTTTTGGAAAACACCACTCCAACCTAGCTTTTACTGTGGTCTTCTACCTCCACACCACAAAGACAACCTCAAGGTGAAGTTGCTGAAGAGGTAATATGAGTCTTCTCCTCCTAGGCCACGCAAGAACAAAGGAGAAGACTTGTTGATGGAGGTGAAGCTGTGAAGCAAAACAAGCCACCGATTTGCACTAGAGAGAAATCTCTAAACAAAGAAGCAATTTCAATTAAGGGGTTTCCAATCCCCTATTAGGTCACCCTAAAAGAGATTAAGTACTCCTTGAGGTTGCCTTAAAGGAAAATTACAAGTTTGTCATTCTAATTTAAAAAAATAGCATGAGTACTCGGCTCACATGCTAGCCGAGTACTCCAAAAAACCCAACATTTTAATCAAATTGAATCTAACTTGATAACCAGCAACAAATATAAAAAAATGATAGATTTAACATAGAATAACATTAAATGGCTCTCAAATAACCTTGTAAACTTCGACTTTCAAAAACTACTCCGAGCTAGAACAAAACGGAACTAGCCGATTAGGGTTTTGCATAGCTCCACGTGAGAACATGGCGCCAAACTTCTTTGTCTTCATACGTTGGCTCCTCCATGAATCCCAATGAATAATTGTCCCCTAAAAAATAATAGCACAATAGAAAAGTGATGAGCCTGTAGCCCTGGGCTTGGATGATAGGATCTTGGGGCACATCAGTTGATCATGTCAATGAGGCTAATGAATCCAAAGAAATAGAGTCATCATCTAGTAACGAGCAAAATGGATTATAAAGTGGATGAACCAAATCAATCACAAAGTTCAAACTTTTCAGATACATCTTTGAGCGGAGAAGGAGGGAGGAAGAAGACTATCAAATATGAGGAAATAAGGGGTTTATAAGAAGCGGGAACGGGAGAAAAGTTTTGTTTTAGACTAAAAAGAAAGAAAGTGTATGGGTTGGACTTATTACTAGATTGTGACATCAATGAGCTCGATGGGCAAAAAAATGGAGATAGTGAGGTTAATATTAGTTCAAAAGGTAAGTGCGTGGCAAGGAGAACTCGCTCGAGTTCTAGTTCTAGATTTAAAAAGAAGAACACAGAGCTTGGAACTTTGTGTAATCCGTTTTGTTTTGGTGAAGACGATGAGATTTGTTCTTTGTTCGATGATGATGAGGCTAAGGACGACACTGATTATGATGTTTATGAAATTGAAGACAGAGGTAAAAGATCTCACCAAAGTAAAAAAAAAATTATATTCATACCAAAACAAGCATCACAAAATTGATGATAGATGTAAACAATCTCACACAAGGAAGAAAAAATCGGATTCAAACTAGAATAACTATCATAAAATTGTCCATGAAACTTATCATGCTCATCTAAAAGTTTGTGCTGAGAAAGGGGAATCATAAACATACAATGTCAGTTATTTTCCTTTGAAATCTTGTGATGATGACTTGAAATCTAGAACAAATCATGCCAATGTCTGTGATGTTCAAATCAAAAACAGGAGAGATAGCAGCGAGTTTCATTCAAAAGCTTTCTCTGATAAATGGAAATTTGGAAAAAAAAATCTAATGCCAATGTTTGTGACATTTGAAAGAAAGGGAGTAGAGATAGTACTGAGGAGTTCACTTTGAAAAAGCGCAAAGGGGGGAAACAAAAATTTGGATGTCTTCAATATTCTTGTGGATTCAATTTTCAAAGGTGAAGACATGCCTTTATAAGGGAATGTTTGTTTGACCATCAAGTCTCCAATAATGAGGTGCATGAAAGTGGTTCCCTTCAATTGAAATTCAAATTCGGTGTTGAGGAATCTATTGTGCCAGAAAAATTAGAGGCACTAGAATTGGATAACCTTTGGGCTGAGCTTGAATTTTGTCTTATCAAGTGAAATGGGTTCCCATTTTTCATACTATGAGGATTTGAAAATTATCATTTTAGCTATTGTACATTGATTAGCATGCTGAAATTCTAGAGGTATCTCCTTCACGTAGTGAATTTGACCAATCTACCTCCTACACTCGAGGTATTCATCATCTTGTTTTCAATGAAGAAATTGGAGTTAGATGTATGCATTGCTCATATGTGAAATTGGAAATCAAGTATATGGCTCCTCCTTTTGTAAGTTTTGTAGATTTTTCTTTTAATTAGAGAGCAAATGTTTTCTCATCGATGCTTATTGGTTAAGATTTCCTAAGCATCCAGATTTTATTCTTCACATGGACCATGGATCACATGCCTTCATAGTTTTAGTAGATCGCAGTTATGTGCATGGACTTGTTTGGACGCTCCAGTTATGTGCTTATTACGAAGTTAATATATTTGTATGTTTTGCATTTAGAATCTAATCATTTTCTAAAGATTTAGTCAGATAAGTTATTTGAATCTTTAACATCTAGCAATGTATGTGCTTTAAATGAAACGTGTTTTTAACTTATTGGTTAGTGAAATTTTTTAAGTTCTACTATTTTAAAGAGGTTGGACTAGAATAATGTATTATTTCAATTTATTTCTTGTGTGAGTTGCTTTGGTCAGAACTTCTCAATTTTATAAGATGTTTATCACTAGTGTTCTCTTACTAATTTTGTGATATGAGACAACCATGAGCTAGCTGTTGTTCATACCAATCTGAGGCAAGGAAAATATTTTTATTCTTTCTAGAAAAGTTGTTTGCACAGAACTGCTATGAAAAGATTACACTCACTTTGGAAATTATAAAACAAGAGTAGAAGTGCTATAATAGTGTTTTAATGATTTAAAGTTGTCATGAACTTTGAATTGTTTACATAAATTTTAATCACGTAGGTTTCAAATAAATCTGAGGGATTTTCAAATCAATCATTCTCTTGTTCTTTTACATTTCTTATAGAGATTTTATATTGCCTACATCTTCTTTCTTTTTGTTGTAAATTCTTTGGTACAAGATTCATACATTCATTTGTCTTCTAAATTTTAAGCATCAAATATGCTTCGTATTCCATAAAAAGACATAAATACTTGCCTTGAAGGTCCCTTGTAACACTCATCTAGTCGGTATTAAAAGTGGAGTGAAAATTTATGTGATCCCTGCAAGAATCCATGCTTCAGTGTTCTAAATCCAACCAATTAGATCACTAGTTTTTTGTTTTCTTTTAGTCTTTGGAGAGAGAGACAGAGAGAGACAGAGAGGAACAATAGGCTTTATGTGGCCATTGAGTCTTCGGTTACTAATTTATAACTTAGAAGTGCTTGAGGAGTTTACTTATTGATGGTTGTTGATAAAATCTCTTGATGTGCCCCAAGTTCCTGTCACTTGAGCCCGAGCCACGGGCTCCTTTATTTTCTAACTTTTTATTTATTTTGTAGGTTTTTGATCAATTTAGCAAAGAAGAGTTGGTGCATTTTGGCTAGTGGAGGTCATGCAATCATAGGAGAAAATTGTGAGCTGTCCATTCCGCCTAGGATATGATCTCCTAACGTTCAATGAACTTTTTGGCAATTGGGATGACTATGTTTCAAATTCTGTCCTTCATATAAATTGTAGCCAACATTTAGAGTTTTCCAAAGAGGTATTGGGAGTTATTTTTGGGGTTCATTTGACATGTGAAACGCTACCATTACAGAGACAAAAAAAAAAAACCATCCTTGGACTTGTTTTTGTGTTTTACTATTCGAGGTCATTTTTGTCATTTCATTTTAGGGAAATTTTGTCCTTTTGTTCTAAGGCTCCTAGAGGGTATTTAGTCCCCTCTAGGGCAAGTAAGAACTCAGATTACCTTTGATACAATTAAAACTCTTTTTCTCCTTTGTGGTGTGTGGTGTGTGGATCTCCCTCCTTGGCTGATTCCTTCTCTTGCCCGAACTCGGTGCTCTTAAATTGCTTCTTGACCGAGTTGGAAAGGTTGCTACTTCTTCCAAATCTTCATCTTGGTGGAGTCTTTGTGGTGTGGAAGTAGGAGAAGCATCAGATCCCTTGGAGAGTGCTTGATCGTCGATCAAGCCGAATGAACTCGTCCCTCTCACTGTAGGAGGATAAACGGACTCCTTGGTTATTCTTGTTATTTTGTATTACTCTTAAAGGGAATCATTGTTCTTGCTGTTTGGTAATCCAATATCCTGAGTTTCCTGCCCTATAATGGTATTCTTATTGAATGGTAAATGATTATTTTTGTTTGGTTGAAGAATACTTTTTGGTCGCTGATCTATTTTGGATTATTCACTACTTGGATCATCGGATTGGTGCCTTAATTTGAACGACTTTCTGTTACCCTTTTGAACTGATTTTTGGCTGAGATCTTATTTGTGTTGTTGAGCTGCACTCCTCCAAAATTGACATTATTAGGCTGTATGCAAGCGGAGTTCTATTCTTTTTAATTTTAGAAGCTGAATCTGATCAGGTGAAGCCCTAATTTCGGGGCTGTGTTTTTTTTTACCATATCTGAAGTTTCCGAGTGGTTTTTGTGCTTAATTTTTTATATGTCGTTTATGCACAAGTTTTTTTGGGTGACCTCCAAATTTCAGCTAATTCTCACATCTGGATTGGGAGTTATTTCCGTTTGAAATTTTGTGGATGGAATATTATAGATTATTGTGGCCAATTTTAATCAAGTGCTCTTTGTGATTTTGGAGCACGTCATCTCTTTTTTTGTTTTTCTCTTACAGTATTTGTTATAAAAAATTCATACTCTGGTAGCTAAGCATGGTTAGTAATTTGTAGGATGCATATCCATTTGGAAAGCCCAGCAAGAGATATTATGGCACTAAAGATGGCTTCACCTTTAATGATCTTCGTAACGATGATTCTAGTGCTGATTTTCATGTTAAATCCGATTCTCATGATTATCGTGATGGAACAGTGTAACATCCTGTATTTTTCTATTTCTTAAAATACGTAATATTTAAAACTTTTTCTTTCATAAACACATCAGTGTATTCTTTTCTTGTAAAACCCGATCGTTAAAACCTTTTACTTTCACTTTTATCAGTTTACATTAACCTTTATCAGTTTACTTTCAGAAGTCATAACATTTCTTTATATGAAATGCAACGGAATAAAAAGAAAATCATAAAACATAGTAAATAATTTACAAAACTCTTTGTCAAATACTTTCCATTAAACACTTTAGTCCAGCCAGCCACAAGATCCACCCATACAAATCCTTCATCAACTGTCTTTAACCTATTCTTCTGTTGTTCGTTTATACCTACATCACAAGACCTAAACTAATGAGCCTAAAGCTCAGTAAGTGATAAAATGAAATGCAATGCAATGCATGACCATACAATGCAATTTAAGCCAGGGGTGACATACATGACAAACACCGTGGGGCCATGAGGAAGAAGAAGCCACTCCACAAAGGAGGCATAATCGTCATGGTCTTCCTTATGCCGTATGCACATTTTTTTTACGAGAACGTTGGGGATTTCAGAGTAGAAGGCAATGAACCCTCGTATCTCAAGTAACTAACATATCTCCTTTCTAATCCATCCAACATGGACCTATGAACAATGGGACGTCATTGATCTTTCGAACCCCCACATGCCTATTTACATATTATGTCATACAATATGCACGTGGATTCATACAATCCTATATGCAATAAATGTCTAATAAACATATCATTAAAAGGACATAAATCTAATAAACACACTGCATACAATCCTAATTTTTGCGATGTAGGGTCCGAAAGACAATGACACACACAAATCACTTACCTGGCGTCCATAGCACGTTTCTGTTTCTTCTCTTTTCTTAGTACCTTCAAAACTTTAATAATTGTTCATTAATAGCAACCCTCTAAGCTTTAGCATTTAAAAAATCTCATTACTCAACTTCATTTCCTAGTAACACAATACTAATTCCAAGACCTTAAGATATATAAATGAATAGTATTAACACACAATGTTGTTTATTTCATCAATGTGTCATAATAAATTAACTTTGCAAAATGGAATAGTATTCTATCATAAATTCATATTTTCCATAGCAGAGTAGAGAACCATTTAATGTCTATTTTAACATAACATTACCAAGTGAATACAAGTTATCTTCATGTTTCCTTAATCATTCAAGACTTATAGCCAATAATGACATACTAGACAATATTCATTTTTCTTAAGTTAACCAATAATTTAAGTGGCAGAAACCAACAATTTTAACTTATGAACATTTGAACAACCAATCTGTTTCTAATGCCCAAAACATACATTACACAATAGTGGTCAAACACATCCAGAGCACACTTAATCTCCTTCTCAATAGCGTATGGTAATTGAAGCCAATATGCACAACATATCCATTTCAAACCATGAGGGAATTTACCCAACAAGGACAAAATTCATGTGCAACACATAATCAAGCCATTAAACATAAACATCTTTCTGTATTAAGCATCACAGAGACGGAACACTTCATGCAATCAAACCCACTATCAAGAAAACTCAACAACAATGCAATTTACTAAACCATTTCTAGCAACCAAACCTAAGTCCATCATATTAATATTCAGGATACTCACCATCAGAGACATCTTGTCTATTTCAACATCTATAACCCATACAACCATCTAGTTAAAGCTATAAATCCAACAGAATCCGACAACCAAAGCAGCATCAAAGGAATTTCATAAGAGTTGAGAGAAAAGTCATTATACCTATTTAGTACCCGAGGAGGCTACTCTTGACTCTTCTCCTCACTCCAATTCTGTACAAATACAGAATTCCTCACTAGAAGACTCAGAGAGCGAAGGACAGTTCCTCTAGAAGCTCACTGCCATCCTCCCACTTCTTCACTGTCCATAATTTCCAAAGTGCCTTTCACTTTCTTCTCAATGATTATCCATGGCCTGAAACACCTTCAGAGACCCTCTCCTTTTGTTCAACCCTGCATCCTCCTCACTCTGTACTACTACAGTTATAGAAACATACACCGCTGGACACCCACAAATTACACAGAGGAGGCCATGTGGAAGCACCATAGGAGAATTGCGTGGAGATTGCCAGAAAAGCGGTGGAAGATTTGTGTCATGCCAGCAAACACAATCCAGCTCATCGGTGGACCACCTGGACCGAACTCGTACCAACAACCCAGTGAATCGAAGCTTCAAGCCTTGCCTCCACTTCCGTTCCCAACTGAACACCAATTCGTCCTTGTCATTCAGCCCTCAAGTTCGTCCAAGAAAGATTACAGGGAAAGAATCACTGATAAAAACGGAATGACTTACCATAGATGACATTCGCGGCAACGACGGGAGTTCCGTTCCCGAGCGCTAACCACGGCGACACGCCATTGCCCCGAGTCGCGACTAGTAATACACCGGCAGAGCCCAGCTCGAGCCTCCGTCGTCGTCGCTCATCTCTTGAGATTGTCATTTCACCCACTCGCGTCGCCCGATCTCCCTCCTGCTCTCTCATCTCTCTCTCTCTCTCTCTCTCTCTCTCTCTCTCTCTCTCTCTTTCAATTGGCCATCGGGCCATTTCACATTATGTAAACTGGCTCAGGAGGAGCCAGTTTATTCTCCTCCCATTTAATTCACTTTTCCTTTTTAATTTAAGGGTAAATAAAACTGTAAATCCTATAGTTTTAGATCACTAATAAGTTAAACCTTAGAGAATTTTTTTTAACAACTAAAATCCTAAACTATGAAAAATTATCGCCGGCAACCTCGCAGTCAAGTTTTCCGTCCAAATCCTTCAAATCTAATTTCTCAGTTAACTTGAAACGTTTTCCTCTCAATGTCGATCTCGTTCGTCGGCGTTGATTCTTAAAATCGATGTTAGTTCTATCATAAAAATGAATTTCAAAGTCGAAGATTCAAAAATTTCAAACTTTTTGACTGTAAAACGAAGAATTTCGAAGAAGAACTATCCGTTTTAGGTTAAAAGACGATTTTTAACATATAACGAACGTCCGTCATACTCTCACGGACGTTCGTCCGTCCGTTATAAGTTAAAAATCGTATTTTGTCCATTTTATTTTTTATTATTAATAAAAAAATATTAAATTATAGTTTTACCCTTAAAAAAGTTGTCATTATTAGTTTTATAAGGATAAAAGAGTAATTTGACAGACAAGTGGAAGACATGTACCCCACTCCCACTTGTCTGTCAAATTACTCTTTTGTCCTTATAAAAATAATATTGACAATTTTTTTTAAGGATAAAATGGTAATTTAATATTTGTTTATTAATAATAAAAAATAAAATGGACAAAATACAATTTTTAACCTATAACGGACGTCCTTCAGAGTATGACGGACGTCCGTTATATGTTAAAAATCATCTTTTAACCTAAAACAGACAGTTCTCCTTCAATATTCGTCGTTTTACAGTCAAAAAGTTCGAAATTTTTGAATCTTCGACTTTGAAATTCATTTATATGGTAGAACTAACATCGATTTTAAGAATCGACGCCGACGAACGAGATCGACATTGAGAGGAAAACGTTTCAAGTTAACTGAGGAATTAGATTTGATGGATTTGGACGGAAAACTTGACTGCGAGGTTGCCGGCGATAATTTCTCATAGTTCAGGGTTTTAGTTATTAAAAAAATTTCTCCAAGGTTTGACTTGTCATTGATCCAGAACTATAGGGTTTGCAGTGTTATTTACCCTTAATTTAATAACTTTCCTTTAATTTAATGGCCATCTCTAACTTAGTTTCCTACATTTTAATCCCTCAAAATCTCTTCCCCCTTGTTAATTATAACTGAGTTATCCAAATATTTCAGACCGAGCCAAACCAAAACCAGTTTAGTCAATATCTAATTCTGGCATTAGTAATATTCCGATACTTTATTTGACTAATTTGAATATGTCCAAATATTTTTCTAATTTATCATTTTTAAATTCTGATATAAAAATTTGAGATATTATTACAAACAATGTAGGATATTATTCTAGGAATCAAAAAGTGTATGTATCCCTATCAATGTGAAGGCTTTGAATTTCTTTAGAAAACATAGCTTGATGAATTCATCTCGAAAAGTTAAGAGGTGGAAATGCTCTGACGAGAGAAGTGGATGAATTATTTCTCATGCTTTTGGGACAAGGAAAACACGTCTAACCATTGTTTTTCTTCAGACTTATATGGAATTATATCGAACTAACCAGCCAGTCATTGTTGTACCTCGGAGCATGCTTCTTACGTGGGAAGAGGAGTTTCAGAAGTGGAAGGTGGGAATTCCTTTTCATAACCTTAACAAGACCAAGTTATGTCGCAAAGACAGTTTGGTTGCTCTTAAGATGTTGAGCCAGGACAGACAAGCGAGCCGAAATATCATTGTTGTTCAAATGGTGAAGTTGTATTCATGGAAAATGTAAAAAGTATCCTTGGTCTAAGCTATAGGTTGTTCGATAAACTTGCTGGTGCAAGGGTGAATTCTGAGTGGGAGAAGGTAAGAAAAATCCTTCTCGAGTTCCCACAAATTTGTTTTTTGACGAGTGCCACATTCCTTCGAATGATGATAGTTTGATTTGGAGGACTTTAACGACATTGAAGACAAAAAAGAGGGTCGTCCTCTCAGGAACTCCTCTTAAGAAAAATTTCATAGAGTTCTATAATAAATACACTAAGGTTCATGAGGCTGAAGTTTGATAGGCAAAGGGTGAGGTTTTGAAAAAAAAAAATGTGGCCATAAGAGAAAAGCATCTAGAGGAAAGTGGGACTCAATCAGCCATATCAACAAGGCGCTGATGATACGATCTAACGGGCCAAGTTGAAAGAAGTTCGAGAGATGATCGACCCTTTTGTGCACATCCACAGGGGAACCATAATTCAGAAAAGACTAAAAGGGCTTAGGAATTTAGTTGTCATATTACAACCAGCAGAATTGTAGAGTAGTATTCTTCAATGCATTAAAGAAGTAAAGAATCCTTTGGAACTGGATTACTTTGAGCTTGGATCTCTGTCCATCCATCCATGTTTCTCAAATTTAACAGAGGCAAATGTCATTGATATGTCTGTGTTGGAAACGCATAACTTGAATGTAGATTCAAGTGTGAAAATGAAGTTTATTATAGAACTCATTTGGCTCAATGAACCTTTTAATGAAAAAGTCTTGATTTTCAACCAATATCTCGAGCCTTTGTCCTTCATAAGGGAACACTTGGAATCACATTTTAGTTGGAGTGAAGGGAAGGAGGTGTTATGCATGGATGGAAACTTTAATATTAATATGCGACAAACTTCAATCAATATTTTTAATGATCGAACTAGCGAAGCAACAGTATTGCTGGCATCAACAAGGGCTTGCTCTGAAGGTATAAATCTGGTTGGAGCTTCAAGGGTAGTTTTACTTGATGTTGTATGGAATCCATCTGGTGAAATACAAGCTATTTGTCACGCTTATCGACTAGGCCAAGAAAAACTATTATATACATATCTTCTCATTGCATCAGGGACTAGAGAAGGGAACAAATATGATAGACAAGTGGAGAAAGATCGTATTTTGAAGATGGTTTTGTCGTCTCCAGCTAAGGACTAGGAAGTTTCTCCTTCTATTTTGGATGATAAAATATTGGAGGCTATGGTTGTATCTGATAAGATCAAACACATATTTAAAAACATTAGGCATGTATCAAAGCAGAGAGACCAATCTTCACCATCTTGAAGTAATTCTAATAGGCTTGAAAGGCTTATCTAGGTAGACAAAGACTTACTGTGGTATGTCTTATTACTACTGTAGTTTATTAATATTCAATTTCCTAGATTGAGCAACTGTGTTAAAGGAGTTCCTTTAGATTAATCATGATTAGACATGACAAATGAGTTGAGCTGGCCAAGACGAGCCTAGAAAAATCTGGCTCATTGAGCCTGTCGAGCTTAATGAGCCAAGCCTAACGAGCTTTTCCCAAAAAAATTGCAACCGAGCCGGCTCATGAGCCACGAGTCTAATGAGCCAAGCCTAACGAGTCAAATATACATAAATAATATTATCTTATATAAATATATTATAAACTAGTTTCAATATTATATGATTAAAAACTATAATAAACATTCATTATTGTAATGTAAAAATATTATAGTTAGTCATATAATTGAAAAAAATATTTTTATTAATATAACATATAACATGTAATTGAAAAACTATTTAATGAGACGAACAAAATATATATTGAAAGATTAAAATAACCTAAGAGAGATAGAGGGGGCATGGGTGTACATTAGGTTTTAAAACTTTTTCATGCGATTATTAATTTATCTAACCTTAAGTGATTTATCTGAATTATGCAAACAAATAAGCACAAGTATAATTATCCAAAAGTTTTAATTCTTCTACTATGTCGTTCTCTTGTTGTTGTTCTTTTGTCACGACGTTGTTCCAATCCTTAATGCAAATGAGTACTTCCACATGTTCTAATGCAAGTCTTCCTCATCGATCAGCGTACACATGTCCGCCTGCACTAAAAACAGACTTCGATGGTGGGGTGTTAGAAGATCACATGAAATTTTAGAGAAAAATAAGAAATAGGAGTTGCCTCTCCACCAAGCTAAAATATGAAAATTCTCGTCGTGAGAATTTGATGGTGGATGTCAAGATAAATATCAAGTTCATTTCTTTGTGACCTATATGAATGAACATCGCTATCTATTTTATCTAATAATACATCTATAAAATCTTGTGGAGCTCCACCACGGGCACCACTTCTAGAACTAGCTAAAAGAGAGACAGTCGTTGGATCAAAATAGCTTAAGCATGGATAGATGTTGATTTATGGAGGGGATATTTGAAATGAATAGTGGATTTGCAGAAATAAATAAGAAAAGAGATTGGCTTATCAGTTATTGTAGCAGGCAGAGCTTGGCTTGGTTCACTATAGTAAGGGGCCGAACAGGCGGGCTGGCTCGCCGGGCTGGCTCGCCAACCCACCCGTTAGCCATCTCTAATCATGAGTATAACAGATTAGAAGAATCCTTAGTACTTTGCTCAGAAAAGGATAATCATATTTTATGGGAATATTTGTTGATATTGATCTCCTATTATTCTCTCCAATGATTGTTGAATATTCATGAAGGAAAAATTATATTTATATAGTTTTTTTCATTTATAGATATATCCATTAGGGGTGTCACCACCAATGAACCGTCATCTATTCTCTCGAACCCCCCACACACCTTTTTATGTTTATTTGTTCATTTCAATAACATGTCATGCCTATGTCAATAGTTTCATAAGTCCTAAGCGTGATGTATTTATGTCATGTCATATTCAGTTCACAATGATATACGAAATTCACAATAGGGAACATAACATTACAACAGTGATATGAGCAACAATAATTGAAGGATACTATTAGAGTAAACTATGCAATTATTAATAGAGAGTAAATCATGAACCCAAGAAACAACCAATATTAACTGATATTCAGATTAAGTCTGGAATTAGAATTTGGGTCGATTAATATGAGGTACATATATTTAACACACACATATATTAATTATATAGATGAGGTTAAAGTAAAATGAAGGAATAAATAAAAGTGAAGGATTAAAAATGAAAAGGAAGAAGGGTTGAACCGATTTTCCAGATTAGACCAATCTAGTTTTGAGAAGAAAAGAGAGGGAAGATAGAAGGAATGGCTTGTGATCATTTTTCAAAGATAGAGAAGGAGAGTGACATACGAGTGATAAGGGAGAAGGATTCGGGAGAAGCTGTAGTTTGACGTGCGACGAGTGAGGTGTTGTTCGGTGAGTAGGGAGTGACAATGTGGGGAGTGAGAGCGACAAATCACAGGGCTAGGGATTGGAGTAATCAAACAAGCAGGAACGATTGGAACGAAGCTCTCGCTAGTTGGGAGGTCGCGGAGCCTAGCCAGGGCAGATGTTGGACAAGTTGTGGGGGGTGTGCTACAATTCTGCCAGTGACGAACTATTGGAGACTACGTGAGGTAAGTCCACTTTGTTGTGACTGATATCAAATTTGCATTGGAGCAATCATTACTTGTATCATCCTATAATTACCATTGGTTGGTTCCACATGGTTCTTGGCCACCAAGAAGGGAATGTGTATCCTGATGAATCGTTACTTGTAAATTCTCCATGTAAGCTCTCTTTACAGGTGGCAGTTTAGATTGGGTGTTATGTGAGAATATGGTGATTATATGGGGTTTTAGGGGGAAGCTTCTAGGAATGAGTTTTAAAGGCAAAGAAGCTCCCTTTAGAGAAAAGGAGGACGACAGATTGAGAGTGAAGGGTCGAGAATAAAATAAAGAAGAAGAAGAGGAAGAAAATCGAAGAAGTTGTGAAGAAGGGAAAGAGGCTCTTGCTTTCCCATTGGTCTTCAGGTATTCAAACTCTTCTCTGAATGTCCTTATTGATTTTATAAATGGGTTGGAAGTAGATTCTATTATC
The DNA here is from genome assembly GCA_022433065.1 of Begonia loranthoides. Taxonomy (NCBI): domain Eukaryota; kingdom Viridiplantae; phylum Streptophyta; class Magnoliopsida; order Cucurbitales; family Begoniaceae; genus Begonia; species Begonia loranthoides. The sequence continues at coordinate 22,081,197 of CM039485.1, forward strand.
ATTGTTGGATGTTGAGTGTGCCCATGAATGCTTCCTAGATATTGTGAAGATTTCTATTAAAGAAAAAAAATTACTTTGGTTGCATATTGTTTAGTTCTATTTTAAAAGTGTGATGTAAGAATGTTCTGTTTAATTGCAGCCTTGCTATGTATGCTCCTCCATTTAGTTTATGCTCTTTGTGATTAATTTGAAGTTGTAAGTCCCTAATGTTCACTGTACATTGTTATTAGGAAGAATTGCATAGTGTTAAAGTTTAAATTCCAGGGACTTGGCTACTGATGCTTGAATTCTATATCGTGATTATTAAGTGCTAATGTTGAATGCACTATCGGGATGATTTAAGACTTGGATTTATGCTCTGTTTGTTAATGTTTATTGTTGGATAGTATTTTATGCATAATGTTGCAAAAATGATAATATGTTAATGAATAAACCCTATTAGGATGTTATTGGTAGACATTGAGGAATGTGGATATGTTTTATGGATGGGATTTATGTTCTGGGTCCTGGGTATTGAATGATAAACATTGTTGGTGTTTTGGTTTTGTTGCTTAGTTACTTATTGGTTAGAAATCATTATGGAATCACCCCGTGATCAACCTTTAGCCTCAAAGGGAGCCCCTTTACGCTTCATCGACACTTGAATGACCTTCGATGCCATTTGCTACTTCTATAAATGTGAGGAGAGATTTTGGAAATTAAAGTTGGACAGAGGAAGTTGAAATATACCTCGGCAATAGCTAGGTCGTAGAGGATGTCCTTCGCGATTATAGGTAGATTTGCACTAGAGATGTCCATCAAGATAAGAAATATTTTTGTTTAGCATTCTAAGAAGTCCATCCGTCCAAAATGGATGCCCTTCAACCAAAGAGTGACGTCTGTTTCTGACTGAACGATGTACTCTTAAGTCAAGGTACATCCATTGTGACACTAGAGATGTCCATTATGGGCAGAAAGACATAGTCTCAAGTCGAAGGACATCTATTTCTAGATGAGAGATGTTCGATATGTGAAGAGCGACGTTCATTTTGGATGAAGGAGTCTGTGCCTTTTAAAAATGTGGGTACTTTGCATGTGACCCTTAACGTTAAAGCCTTTGGAGTTCATCCAGGTAATCAATTTTGATCAAGTGATTTCCCTCTTTTGATCCAATGACCATGGAAAATCATCTGCAATGCAGATTGGGGGATGGCCTAAATCCATCATAGCCATCAATTCTGATCGAGGGATGTCCCTACCTCAATCCAACGGCCATGGAAAATCATCCATGTCACAAATTGGGGGACGACTTAAATTCATCATGGCTGTCAATTCTAATCGAGGGACGTCCATCCCTTGATCCAACAGTGATCATCCCTCATCCATGGCGCAAATTGCTAGATGGCATAAATTCATCTTGGTCATCAATTCTGATCCAGGGACGTCCGTCCCTTGATCAGACAGCAATAGTCGATCATCTGTGATGCAGATTGGGGGATACATTAGCCTGCGATGTCCCACATCATTGCAGGACCTCCATTGTTGCAGGACCTCCATTGTTGCTGCCTTGGACATCTCCATTTGGCCGTTGTTGCCGTTAACAAAACCATGGTGCTAACGTCAATTGATTTTGACAGGAAATGTAGCTGCGAGGTTGCAGGTTTTCTTTTCCCATAGTTCAAAGTTTTAGTTGTTCACAAATTTTCTTTTGATTTTGACTTCTCTTTGATCCCAAACTATAGGGTATGTGGTTTTAATTTCCCTATTGGTTATTAGATGTCAAATTCTTTAGTTTTATGATTGTTTATAATTGGTTTGAGGGTATGTTATATGTAATGCATCATAAGGCCCAGGTACTAGAACCCAGGTGAAGGAGATTACTAACCACTGTTCCACTTCTTATTTTGTAGGTCAAGATTCACTTGAGGGGCTTGATGATGAGTTAAGCCATGAAGATTGAGCTAGGCCAAAGCATCTCCTCTATCGAAATATCCTTGCACCCAATCGGCCAACAAGTGAACATGAGAGGCACATGGAGTCCTTGACTTAAGGAGAGTAGTAAGCTGAAGTTATATTGCTTCATCAATTTGACATGTTTATTTACTTTATGTTTTGCTGGATTAATGGTATTTAGATAATTTTTTGATTGATGTAATGGTGTTAAGAATTTTAGTTGTTGGTTCTACTCATCTAGTGTGTTAGTCGAGCACTCATGTGTTGTTTTCTTTCCTTGAGGTTATAATTGTAATTTTATATTAAAGCAACTCTTAAGGAAGTATTTAAGTTTCCTTAAGGTTGTATGAATAGATAATTTGGAATTTTGAATAGCAGCTACAAATTTTGTTTGGAGATTTCCCTCTCAAACTCTCGACTTCCAATTCTAGGGCCCAAACTCGAAAACTTGGAACCAAAACTACATCACTCTTTTCTCGTCTTGGTTTTGGAGTCAGGTTCTTAAACTAAGTCCTCCATCAGCTCGTCCAGAGGTGATATCCTGCATGGGAAGTTAGAAGACCAGTGTGAAAACAAGGTGGAGTTGTTCCTTGGACAAAGAATCCATATAAGTCAAGAGTGGCTGATTATCCATTCTTGGAATAGCTTGTAGGTTCAAAAGTTATTCTTAATTTTGTGTTGTGATTTGATCTCTAGACTTTTTGGTGTTTTTTTGGTTATTGGATAAAGGAAGTTTGTTTCAATTTTGGTATTATTTGGATTGAAATCATAGATTCTGTGCAGGCTCTTTTGAAAACCTAAAATTGTCCCCTTTGGCACCCTTTTGGGGCAGTATTGTAACGACCCGGATTTTCATAAATCGTTAAAATGCATAAAATTTGAAATTTCTTTCTTTTGAAAACAAAACATCTCAGAGTGCGCATAACCGGATCGCTACTGACTCTTTCTTTAAACTAGATATAAAATCCATTTAGTAATGACTTATGCGGAAGCGTAAATAAAATCATCGTTTGTAAAACATAGTAGAAGTATTATAAAATTGTTTATTTAAAACGTGGCGGAAGCGTAAATAACTAGCTAAAAGAAGAAATAGTAAACCATTGAAATACCACTTTTATATGATTTACTACGTGACTTACTTACAACATTTAAAACTTAACTTAATTAACACAATTTCTCTTTTACCCATTTCATATGTCTGGCCAGTCACAGTCTCCCTCGCGTGGGCAAACCCATCATCCCTGCTTGCTATTGTTTGTTCTTTATCTTTCGCTGCTCCTAGTCCATGAATTTCTAATAACATACTAATACATACATCACCACAAGCAACTATAAACCCAAGAGACTTAGTAAGGAAAAAGGGAAATGAATTATGCTTATGACTCTCTTTAGTTCATTTGGAATGGGGGCCATCCAAACAAATTTTTTTCTTACGTTTCTTCTTTTTTTTTCTTTACTCGTACTTCGAGCTGGAGATTGGAAGACCCATATGCGATGGTATAGTGGGTCGGACCTAACCTCCTATGGACAACTAGGTCCTGTTCCCAATAAGGTAAGGGCATTGCCTAGTTGTCAGACTAGGACCGCTACCCGTCCGCCTCCCAACTCTCTTTTCTTTTCATTCCTTTCCTTCATCTTTTCTTATCATTTTACTTTCCTTACCATGCATATGAGTTCCACCCCATGGAAGTACTTCCTACTTTGTTTCTATTACATGATGCGTGAACATACATTCTAAACCTATCATGATGCAAGATGCTTCTAACATAACATTCATAATAATTGAAATGCGCATAGCATAAAAGTAAAGTAGTAATTATTATTGAAAGCGAAGGCAAACTGAAATGGAAAGCGTACATAGAGAACAATTATAATATGGAATTGTAAACATCGAAGTACAGAAAGAGAATCTATCCTAATCCATTTCCTATCATACATTTATCATTCCCAACGATTATCTTACTTAGTTATCCTAAGCGATTGACATGCTCTTTAGTTGATTTCATGCTTTTATTCTACTTAACTAGTCATTCTTTGGTTTAACTAATCATGCTTTGGATAATCAGGAAGTAACAAGCTAAAGACACAAAATCATAATTGAGATTGTAAGCAATACCAAAAAGACAATATCAAAACAATTACAAAACATTCATTCACTTAGTCATTAAACCCTTAACTCATTCACGATTGCTTCATTCTCTTTTCATCCTCTTTATCATTCTGTTCTTTAGAAAAGTAAAAGATTGATTATGTATTTGAAGTACGCATTGAATGAAAGTGAAAGAGCATATGAAGAAAGGTAAATAATACTTGCATTGAAAGTAAAGCAACATTGATACGAAACAGTGAATGCATATAAGTACGGCAAACATGCAAGGAAATCATTAAATCTAAGATGCTTAGTAGTTAAACATACTCACTAATTAATTATAGTTAATTAACATACTTACTAATTATGATTAACATGCTCGCTAGTATTTATGTTAAGTTGATTAGCCTAATTAATTAACATGTTAGTATTATTAATTATCATTAAGTTATTATCCAGCTTGCATACTTAGATTACAGAATTAGTTAAATTGCCCTAACCATGCTCAATGATTGTTTAAAGTAACTACATGCTTATATTTAGTAAATTTGTTGACAAGCTCAATTACTTAACAATTAACTAACTTAATTAGCAATTAAACATACTAGTTATATACTAAGTTAAACATACTCAACTGTGAGTCGCTATAGTTAGTTTAACATGCTCAGACAATTGTTTTGATTCATGATATAACTCTAGTTCATTTTCATGCTAACTGCTAATTTCATAGAAGGTTACCTAATTACCCTAATAAATTATCATGCTCATACAACTTACTTAACATTTAAATGGGCAAGAATAATAGAGAAACATAATGTGTAAGGAAAATAAAAGAATACTACACAACAAGAAAACATCCAAGATTAGCATAGAACTCTTAGCTCTTCTATCGTTCATTTGCTTATTCCATTTTCCACAACCTTATCTAACCATAAAGGAACTATAATGGGGTATCCACATAGTACTAACAAATAACAAAGTTAGACCTAACAAAACATCACATAGCAATAAAAATAGTTCCTTCAAAGGAATATCACCGAGCATAAATCTACACTATCATTAACACAGGGAGCATTTCACAACAATTAACCTTCTAAATCAACTAGTGGTAACAATCAACTAACATTAAGCATAAGCATTAAACTAACAATAGCTAACGTTAACACTAAACTCACCCACCCATACTTGTGGTGTATGGCCTCAATGGCCAAAACACCCCTTAATCCTTACCTCGAATATTGAGTACATATCAGTGCTTAACCGTCATCTTTCTTTTCTCCTTTTTCCAACACCTTCATAATTAAAAATCAATTCAAGATTATAAACTAGCTCTATAAAATTAAACTCCTAACTCGATCACAAGCTGTAATAATGATATAGCCAAGCTTAACAGAATATCCAACAGTTCAAAGTTCACAGCCCAGTTGTTCACATGTTCACTATTATCATGTACTATAACTATAGAGGAGAATTTTACCAACAGAATATCCAAGTTGTAGCTTAGTCATGGTTCAGCATCTCCAACGGCAATGTGAACACTTACCTGCTCATCCGAATCTGTCTAGACGCGTCGTCACCCACTCCTGATTAGTTTGCGGACAAGCCCGATCGATCAACAACCTCCAATATGCAAGAAGAGTAGGGAGCTTTCCAAAACTCACCCCATAGCTGCCAATGATAACCCGAATTCCTAATAAGGGAATCAATTTATAGAACACAATTGATTGGGACCCTTACCTCGATCAATCACAAAGAGAGAAAGAGAGAAATCGCAACACCAATAAGTCTCGCATTCAATCAACCCTCACACGAATTGTCCGAGTGTTCCGCCAAAGCCCTAGCTCTCGATGATTGCACCCACTTTGTCATAGCGCCGGATATCACCGCCTGAGCCCTCACCATTAGCGGCTCCATCGATCTCCCACGGTTCACCAGCTCTCACACCCGATCACCCTCAAGCCTCTCTCTTGATCTCTACATTTCAGTTCTGATTCGAATGTATGACCTAAGGCAATAAAATCCTAGCCCTCACTCTCTAATTCTATTGAGAAATCAATAAATGGCATTGAAATCGCCCATCTTCCAGTGAGATACTCTCCCTCTTTTCAAAATCTCCCCCATTTTCTGCAGCAGATTTCGGGCAGGCAAGGATTTTATTCTAGTCCTCTATATAATTTCAACTAGACCGATTCAAGGAAATAATCGAACCGATTCAAGTTGCTCGAACCGGTTCAGCAGTGAACCGGTTCAGCCCTTTCTTCCTATTTAATTCTTTAATTAATATTAAATCTATGTATATTTATCTATTTAAGTGTTATATGTTCATACCACATATTAACTAACCCAAATCATAACTCTCAACTTAATTCAAATATTGTCAAAAGATTATTAGAGGTCTAATTTAAAATTTCTAATTCCATTTCCTAAATGAATTTTTCATCGATTAAATCTTTAGTAATTATCCTATAATGTCCTTAACTTATAATCCAACAAAAACGTCATTGGTAATACCTCAATAATTATTCCACTTAAAAGTCGGGGTGTTACAAGTATAATTCTATCAGCATAACTGCCGCATTGTAAATAGTTGGACTGTGATTTTTGGAGGAGCTTTTCTACTCTGTTATTTAAACTCCCCCTCCAAACGTAGCTTCATTTGGAGTTCAGGAGAGGAAGTTGTGTTGTTGACAAAATTAGGGTTTTACTTTGATTGTTCAATGGTGCCTTTTTTAGAAGCCCATTTCTTTCTTGCATAACAACCGTGTCAGTGGGACTTTGACTTGATTTTTTGGAGGATGCTTAATTAAATGAATTTTTGAGGTTCCTCCAAATGTGGAATAAATTGAAGTTCTTAAGAGTGAGTTATGGATTTGGCAACTCTGTGTCCTATTCTATTTATGCAAGCTGATAACTGCTCCTCCTCCATTGTTAATCATTGGTGCCCTTTGGTGCATCCTATGGTATTAAAGCACAAGTGCCCTATTATTCCAAATCTGTATGTTTGCTTATTGTTGTGAAAATGAATACAAGAAGTGTAACGACCAAGTTTTTATTATTTTGAAAATCATGTGAAATTGAAAACTTTTATTTTCGTTTATTAAAACAGTAGAAGTCTTTGCATTATTAAAACCTTTTAAAAACTATAAATAGAACTCTTTTATTAAAAAACCCTATTTAAATTTGTAGCGAAAGTAAACAATATTATTTTCTTTTACAATTAATTACTTTTAAAAACATCTTACAAACCATTTCTTTTTCTTAAATCCATTAGTCTAGCAAGCCACAAGATCCGCACGTGCAAATCCTTCATCAATTGCTTCTTTTATCGTGTGTGTACCTACATCACGTGACATAAATTAATGAGCCTAATGCTCAGTAAGTGATATAAATTAAAATCTCTGAATGCACATGCTTTGCCACTTTTAAAACTCATGCAATTCTGTTTTGGTCTTTCCTTTATCTTTTATCTTTTACATTTTAATCTTTATCTTTCTATTTTTTTATTTCTATTTCTGTTTCTGTATCTGATTCTATTTTTGAATCTGTATCCATATCCATATCTGTATCTATATCCATATTCTTTTCCATTTCTGAAAACCAATTTTCGTTTCCATTTCCATATCCATATCCATATTCGTATCAGTACCTGTTTCTATATCCATATTTGTATCTGTATCTGTATCTATTTTTGTATCCATTTTTGTATCTGTATCCATATTTGTTTCCATTTCTAGAAACCCGTTTCTATTTCTGTTTCTGTTTTCATATTCATTTGTGTATCCGTATCTGTATCTTTTTCCATCATCTTTTGCATTTTAGTCTCTTTTCTATTTTTCGTTTTGATTTTCCTTTTATTCGATGTGGGGCACGCGAACCCAATCATCTGGGCCCATCGCCTACATTGGCTACATAGTCTCATTTGGTAACGTATTCATATTTCATTATGTTTTCCATTTCTTTTTCAATACCATGCATAAAAATCATTTTTGTATCTTTTTAGAAAACCATGATACATGATGTAATGACCCGGATTTTTCGTAAATCATTTAAAAGGCATAAAATTTGAAATTTTCTTTTTAAAAAAAATCAGAGAGCGATACTAAAACTAGATCGCTACTGACTCTTTCGTTAAGCTCATTATGAAAAACCAATTACAAAGTGCGGAAGCATAAATAGTAAAACATAACCATCTATTTAAAATCTTGTGGAAGCGTATATCGTTTAAAGTAGAACTAAAACAACTTAATACAATTAAATAAAACATAACAAAATTACAACCGTTCCTTATTTTACCCTTACCCTACCAAGCCTCAATCTCGTTCGTGCAAATCCTTCATCCATGCTTCATTATTTGTTTGTCATTCTTAGTTATGCATCTTTCATTATTAGTTCATCATTGTACCTACATCACAAGTAAGAACATGACATTTTGCCCAGTAAGAAAATGAGAGAAAATAATTATGCATATCTCTCTTTAGTTCATTTTGGAATTGGGGCCACCCAAACCAATTCTTTTATTATGTTCATTCTTTTGTTCATTTTTTACTCGTACATTGAGCTGGAGATTGGAGGGGTCTTAGGGGATGGAATCCGCCCTCCAACTCCCTTTTTTGGTCCCTTTTCTGGCGTATCCTACCTTTAAGATTCCTTCTCTTTCGGCGTATCCCGCCTTTAGAGTTTCTTCCCTTCCAGCATATCCTGCCGGAGGGAATCTTCTATGATGAGCGTATCCTGCCCATCCCGAACATTCTTTTCTTAGCATTTATCCCCTTTTCAGTGTATCCCGCCTCCAAGGGTCCTCCCCTTCCGGCGTATCTGATCTTCACAGTTTGCTGGAGGGATTCTTCAGTGATAGGCGTATCCCGCCCATCCCGAATATTCTTTTTATTAGCGTTTTTCCTCACTCATGCATGTGGGCGCCACCCCAAGGGGGTACCCCTTACTAGGTTTCTATTAACATGAAGCATAATACATTATAACATACATTAACGAAAATTGAAATGCACATTGAAGTAAAAGTACTATAATTGAACTCACATATATAACAAATAACAATAATTGAAGGCATACATGAATACAGAGAACAATTACGACATCAAATTGAAACAGTTAGTGAACAAGATGAGACAATATAGTAACATACGACAAATTACAATTTCACAAAACATGCTCATTGAACTAAGCTAGGCTAAAGACGGAAACATGCTGTAGATAACGAATAACGGAAACATGCTTACAAATTGATAATCATTATTTTAATTGTTTAAGCATACTTTTATCTTAATTAGTCAAACATGCTATATTCAATAGTCCAGTTATTATCTTAGTTAATTACATGCTCAACAACTTAGTTAAGATACTCAAGGTTTAGTCATCGATTAACATACTTGAAGTAATTAACATGCAAACATGCTCAACTAATTCAACATACTAATTACCAAACATGCTCAAGGATTGATTATTTATTACACAACTAGTTAACCATGCTCGTATTACTTAATAAGAGTAAACTAACATATTCAGGTAGAATTACAATTATTATGCTATGTAATTATCCTAATCAATTTACATGCTTAAGATTATGAATAATAGCAGTTGTATTAACCAAGCAATAACACAAGCTAAAAATAATCTACCCTAACAATCCAAGGAAATAACACAGAATATCATTCAAGGAACATAACACTATTCACACACTACTTGTGTATGGCCTCCAAATGGCCAAGACACACCCAAATTCGTTACCTCGAGCTTTAAATGCGCATTAGCATTTAGTTGTCATTCTTCCTTCTTCCTCCTTGCAATTACCTTCACAAATTAGTAATCATTTATCATGAATAATCACGACTTATAAGTTTCCCTAACCATAATTACTAAACAGGTTTACAGATCATTAAAAAGAATACATCTACGTCTTAATGAGCATGAATCCAAGCCTTATCATTAAAACATGCTTAACTCGCTTTATAAATTGTCCAACACATGCTTGCTTCATCATTGAATAATAATAGTAAAAAATAATTAAATCCACCAGACACAAATTCCCAAAAGTACAACTAAGAAATTGACACACCGACAATTAACTATAACATTCCAACAACAACAAGTTTCATTATTCCTCCTTCATTCCCAAATATGCTATTTAGCAACTTAACCCAACTTCACCATTGAAATCCGTTTTAACAGATTTATGCATTCAAAATTAACCAACAAAGTGTAAATACATTCAGGAACTAACATCACAGAAATCACCCAACAACAGAGCAGTTTTGTCCAACATTTTTATCCATAACGTTCATGTATCTTCTGAGCATGCTTTGACTAACACATTACTTATATTTGTCAATCCAAGCAATAACACTCACATGACCATCACAGAAGCATCAACAGAACCCAACAGATTATTACAGCTCAACACAACTAACAGAACCCAAAAAGGAAGACTAATCACAGGACATGTGCAAGTCATAGATTCAATACCAAACAACAACTTTATCAAAATAGCATAATACATTTTCAGACCACATTTCATCACCACAAACACCATTAAATTGCAACAGGATATCGTTCATTCCCCAATACATAACTACAACCAAAATTGAACTAAACTTCAGAAAAGAAATCTCACCATCATGCGCAGATAAAAATCAATGTGCATAGTCAAAACATCTCCAGCATTCTTCATTATCCTTGATGACATAGAAGCAAGAAACCAACCAATATTATTTCTAACAACATATTATCCCTCGGCAGAAACCCAATCATAACAAAAACCAATTTAACAGAGTAATGCTCTACATATTGCCAATCGACAGAAGTAATCATCAAGGATGTAAACCCAACAGCATGAAACAAATCTCCAGGATACACAAGCATTACAGATTCATAAATGAAGAAACCTATCACCTTCTCGACCTCAGCTCCAATTCCCTTCCAGCTCTTGGTTCAACATCTCTTGGAGCATCATCCCTCTCGCATAACCTCACCCAAGAGACACCTCACCTCTGCCTCTCATTTCTCCTCTCTGTCTCTATATTCTCCTCTTTGCATAACTATCACTTTCTGACAACAAACACTCTGCCAGCTAGACAATCCCTGCCCAGCTTATACAAAGTGTTCCCCACCCCGATTTCACACTGGAAAAGTTGTTTGCATAGCATACAACATTTTGCCCGAACCGGTCAAGTTGGAGCCGGTGACACCTAGTTAGAGCAATCGGTTGGAGCACCAAATTGGAACACCCGAGCCCCCACAAACGAAGCCAGAAGTTGTAGCTATGTCGTCGCCACTTCGTCCAGATTACAGAACACAAGGAGACGAATGGAGTTACCTTGTCTTAACGTCAGAATCGCAGCAGCAGGAAAATCCGAACCTAAGCCTAATTGCGACCCGCGTCTTAGCAACCACAGTACGCTAGGAGTCGCTCGAGCACGAAGATGCTCACTTCACATTGGATCGTGCGTTGCGACGCGCTCTCCCGATTTCTCCCTTGCCTTCACCCTTCTCTCCTCTCGATTTGCTCCTCGTGGGCTACTCATGAAGGATGGCTAAAGGCCATTCTTTGGTCTTCAGCATATAGTGGCCTACGGGCCACTTAAAAAAATCCAATACCCAAATGGCATGAACCGGTTTTGCTGAACCAGTTCATGCCTTCCATAATACCTTTTTAATCCAAATTAGTTTAATTTAATTAATCCCCTCACACAGTTAATTCCAAATAATAGAATTTATCTCATAAATCTCACATAAATCTTATTCCCTCTTTCGATTAAAGGAGAATTGGGTCATTTATAATTTTTAAGACCGAGCTAAACCAACCTGGTTTGGTCCAATAAATACTCATTCTTCCAAATTAATCTTAATTATCCTTCAATAAATTCTTTAAATTAAAATCTTACAAACACGTCCTTGGTAATACCCCAATAATTATCCAATAAATCCAAATACTCCTAATTAATTTCCAGTTATTTTTAATAAAATCCGATATAAAAATTTGAGGCATTACATTCCTCTCTCCTTATATAAATTTCATCCTCGAAATTTGCCTAGTGTTGTACCTTCATAACTTAACAATCCAGAAGAGTCCTTAGTTGTCCTCCATCCTCCATTGGTTTCATCACTTCCTCATCTCCTTACTCCTACATCAACAACGTTTATGACCTACCCAACGCTAAACTACACGTCAATTATCCTCTTTAGCCATCTCCTTTTTCTGTCAGCTTGTCCAACGACTGCTACTCGATCAACTTAACCATATCCAAAGCGTCTCGTCACACTAAAAAGTCAACCAAATCCTTGTATTCATTCGCCACACCCTCACTGTGCAACCCTGAATACATCCATTCTAAGGGAAGGAATGCCTTAATCATAGTCATTCATCAACATCAAGAGCAAAATGGCAACTTTCTTATCTCCAAATATCACTTTAATTCGATAATTATTCAACCGTTGCCGTTCAGCTCTTGAATCTATAGCATTTTTTTCCTAAATTTGATGTCCCATATCAAATTTCCCGCTTATTCCAAAGTGATTCAACACCCAGGGAGAGTCCCATAGAACTTCGTACCATCATTAGTCTCATAACTTGACGTCAAACTCACATTTCCTATATGATTGTACCCTTTGGGCCCCTTACACTTCGTCACTTGAGTCTAAGCACATGTGACCTTTCACTCTCACCTCACGACTTGGCATATTCAAACATGCTCTCCACCATCAAATCTGTCTATCCAAGCTTTCCTGAGTAATGAGCTACACCGCTCCATGGCTAAGTCAGACGGATTCTATCTTGCTTCTCTTTTTGTATCTATACTCGTTTCCGAGCCAGGTTCAGCTCTTGTTCCTATATCCATTCCCGTTCCTATTTTTGTCTCTGTTCCCATTCCCATTTCCATTCATGTTCCTATTTATGTTCCCGTTCCCATTTCTGTTTCCATATCCATTCCCAAAAATCACTCTAGAAACTTAGTTTCTGTTCTTGTTTTCGTCTTCATTTTTGTTTCTATTTTTGACTCTATTTCCATTTCTATTTTCATCTTCACTTCCGTCTATGCTTCTATCTCCATTTCTATTTCTGTTGTTGTTCTAGTTTCTACTCCCGTCTCGGTTTCCATACTCGTTCCAAGAGAAGCTAAACCGATTGAATCCACTATTGTCGTACAGTTGTGTAGTCATTCTTGGTTACCTTGATTGGTTTCGAACCGAGATGGAGAATATACTCTAATTTTGACATTAGTTCCACCATCTATTTGAATTAATCCAATATTTGAGTTCAATACTTAATCCAAGTCCCACAAACGAACATGGAGTACTTCATGTCAGAAACCGTCGTCAAGTCCAAGTTGGTCGTACCACTAGACTAATCCTTGAACCTCTCGTATTTATAGGAAATCTAACCTAGCACATTCTTAGTCGATTACTCTTCATCACCCTTCTCATCCATGTAGGAGTTCTAACCTATGTAGGGATCAACTTATTTTATCCAACAGATTCCTCTTTTGACTACCTCCCATAAAAGTCTAACTTTCATTGCTAAGTTCTTCTGCAAGGTCATAATAATGGGATAACTAATTGGTCAGCGGAATCCTCTTCTTCGATTTTGGTTTAGTCCCAAGTGTTGTTGTTATTGTTGTGTTCCTTTTTTTTATACTAATCTATCACTTATCAAGTTTTTTGTGACCTAGGTGACCTTGTTTACTTATCTAGTTGGTCTAATTCCACTTGGAATTCTCTTTTGACCTTATTTTCCAAAAATTTAGGCAAAGTCTCCCCTATTTTTACACTCCCCCAAAGCTATAAATCCTATAGAAAATCTCAAACAATTCCAGAACATTCACATATCTCAATCCAAAATCCAGAAATCCAAATCCAAAATATAACATCCAACGATATCGAGTACATTCACAAACCTACAATCCCAATTACAAACGAAATACTTACCACGTCTTTGTAGTCCGCTAGTCCACTAGTCCACTAGTTCCTACAAGTTATCTCCAAGCAATTCATCTATCAATTTAGAATTAGAAATCATGTACTAGTAAAGCATTAAGAAGTATACTTACAACGATGAAGGATTTTGCACGTCGAGGCTCGTGCTAGCAGACAAGCTTCTTTACTTAGTTTTACTTTTACAAAATCAGTTTCCTTATCAAAACATTTTGGAGCTCGTTTAAAACACAGTAAAATGAACAAGAGAGCTATGGACTTGGTTTTAAAAATGATCATAGCAGTCCACAAAATCGCTTGTAAAACCGCTGCTCTAATACCAATTGTAACGACCCAGATTTTTCGTAAATCATTTAAAAAGCGTAAAATTTGAAAATTTCTTTTTTTTAAAAAATCATAGTGCGATACAAAAACAGAATTGCTATTGACTCTTTTGTTAAACTCATTATGAAAAACCAATTACAAAGTACGGAAGCGTAATAGTAAAATATAACCATCTATTTAAAATCTTGTGGAAGCATAAATCATTTAAAGTAAAACTAAAACAACTTAATACAATTTAATAAAAATTAACATATTTACAACCGTTTCTCATTTTACCCTTAGCCTGGCCAGCCCCGATCTTGTCCGTCCAAATCCTTCATCCATGCTTCATTATTTGTTCGTCATTCTTAGTTTATACATCTTTCATTATCTGTTTGTCATTGTACCTACACCACAAGTAAGAACATGAGCTTTTGCCTAGTAAGGAAATGGGGGAAAATAATTATGCTAATCTCTCTTTAGTTCTTCTTGGAATAGGGGCCACCCAAACCAATTCTTTTATTACGTTCGTTCTTTTGTTCATTCTTTACTCTTATGTTGAGCTAGAGATTGGAGGGGTCTTAGTGGATGGAATCCACCCTCCAACTCCCTTTTTCAGTCCCTTTTCCGGTGTCTCCCGCCTTCAAGGCTCCTCTACTTCTGGCATATCCTGCCTTTAGACTTTCTTCCCTTCCGGCATATCCTGCTAGAGAGATTCTTCGGTGATGGGCGTATCCAGCCCATACAGAACATTCTTTTCTTAGCATTCGTCCCCTTTTCGGCATGTCACGCATCCAAAGGTCCAACCCTTCTTGCGTATCCCACCTTCAGGGTTTCTTCCTTTCCAACGTATCCCCACAAAGGGATTCTTTGGTGATGGGCATATCCCGCCATCCCGAACAATCTTTTTATTAGCGTTTTTCCTCACTCATGCATGTGGGCACTACCCCGAATGGGGTACCCCCTACTAGGTTTCCATTAGCATGAGCATAATACATTATAACATACATTAAAGAAAATTGAAATACGTATTGAAGTAAAAGTACTATAATTGAACTCGCATATATAACGAATAACAATAATTGAAGGCATACATGAATACAGAGAACAATTATGATATCGAATAGAAACAGTTAGTGAAAAAGATGAGACAATAAAGTAACATACGAAAAATTACAATTTAAGTAAACATGCTCATTGAACTAAGCTAGGCTAAACATGGAAACATGCTATAGATAACGAATAACAGAAACATGCTTACAAATTTGAAATCATTATTTTAATTGGTTAAGCATACTTTTATCTTAATTAGTCAAACATGCTATATTCAATAGTCCAGTTATTATCTTAGTTAATTACATGCTCAACAACTTAGTTAAGATACTCAAGGTTTAGTCATCGATTAACATACTTGAAGTAATTAACATGCAAACATGCTCAACTAATTCAACATACTAATTACTAAACATGCTCAAGGATTGGTTATTTATTACACAACTAGTTAACCATGCTCGTATTACTTAATAAGAGTAAACTAACATATTCAGGTAGAATTACAATTATTATGCTATGTAATTATCCTAATCAATTTACATGCTCAAGATTATGATTGGTAATTCTAGTCAATTCACATGCTCGGATTACATACTTCTATTCTAATAATTCAAGCATACTTAATTATTGTTGTTAACTAGTTATCGTCGATTGGCTAATTAACACAATAAACATGCTCGGACTAATTATTAATGGAACAGTTGTTAAGTTAATTAACATACTTGAGGATTAACTTACACAACTAGTTAAGTGTGCACGAATTAGCTATTTTACGACTTTTAAGTTAGTTAATAAAGTAAACATGCTCAATCAAATAAACATGACATAACTTAGATTTATGGTTATTATCTTTATTAGTTAACATGCTCAAAGATGTGATTAACAATTCAATTATACAATTGTTACTTAAACATGCTCAAATAGAATTGCCATTATTATTCTAGCTAATTATCCTAATTAAATTGCAAGCTCATTATCACAAGTGCTAACACTAGGTTATGAAAGTAAGACAAACAAATGGCAGCAGAACAATGATAAAATACATAGCAGCTTGAAATTAATTACTTAACAGAAGTTGAACTATAAAGAACAACTGATAATAATGTCTTCGCACTTAACTCATCTACCTTGTTCGTTATCTAAACATTTCTCGTTCATCAATTATCTATCACTCGTTTATGACAGTAAGGAATACCAACAATGAATAATAACAGTTATATTAACCAAGCAATATCACAAGCTAACAATAATCTACCCTAACAATCCAAGGAAATAACAAAGAATATCACTCAAGGAACACAACACTACTCATGCACACTACTTGTGGTGTAGGGCCACCAAATGGCCAAGACACACCCAAGTTCCTTACCTCAAGGTTTAAATGCTCATTAGCGTTTAGTTGTCATTCTTCCTTCTTCCTCCTTTCAATACCTTAACAAATTAGTAATCATTTAGAACTAATAATCACAACTTTTAAATTTCCCTACCCTTAAATACAAAACAGATTTACAGATCATTAAAAAGAATACATCTACGTCTTAATGGAGCATTGATCCAAGCCTTATCATTATAACATGCTTAACTCACTTTATAAATTGTCCAACACATCCATGCTCCATCATCGAATAATAATAATGAATAGTAATTTAATCCACCAGACAAAAATTCCCAAAAGTACAACCAAGAAATTGACACACCGACAATTAACCAAAACATTCTAGCACCAACAGGTTTCATGATTCCTCCGTCATTCGCAAATATGCTATTTAGCAACTTAACCCAACTTGACCATTGAAATTCATTTTGATAGATTTATGCCTTCAAAATTAACCAACAAAGTATAAATACATTCAGGAACTAACA
Source organism: Begonia loranthoides (assembly GCA_022433065.1). NCBI lineage: Eukaryota > Viridiplantae > Streptophyta > Magnoliopsida > Cucurbitales > Begoniaceae > Begonia > Begonia loranthoides. The sequence goes on from CM039485.1 coordinate 22,098,382, forward strand.
TCACAGAAATCACCCAACAGCAGAGCAGTTTTGTCCATAACGTTAATATATCTTGTTAACATGCTTTGATTAACACAGTACTTATATTTGTCAATCCAAGCAATAACACTCACATGACCATCACAGAAGCATCAACAGAACCCAACAGATTATTACTGCTCAACACAACTAATAGAACCAACAAAGGAAGACAAACCATAGGACATGTGCAAGTCATAAATTCAATACCAAACAACAACTTATTATCAAATTAGCGTAATACATTTTCAGACCAAATTTAAGCGCCACCAACACCATTAAATCCCAACAGGAAATCGTTCATTCCCTAATACAAAACTGCAACCAAAGTTGAACTAAACTTCAGAGAAGAAATCTCACCATCATTCAGAGATAAAAATCAAAGTGCATAGCCAAAACTTCTCCAACATTCTTCATTATCCCTCATGACATAGAAGCAGGAAACCAACCAATATTATTTCTAACAACATATTATCCCTCGTCAGAAACCCAATCATAACAAAAACCAATTTAACAGAGTAATGCTCTACATATTGCCAATCGACAGAAGTAATCATCAAAGATGTAAACCCAACAACATGAAAAAAATCTCCAAAATACACATGCATTACAGATTCATAAATGAAGAAACCTCTCACCTTCTCAGCCTTTGCTCCAACTACCTTCCAGCTCTTGGTTCACATCTCCAGGAGCATCATCCCTCTCGCAAAAGCTCAGCCAAGAGACCCCTCACCTTTGCCTCTCGTTTCTCCTCTCTGTCTCTATATTCTCCTCTTTATCCAACAAACACTCTACCAGCCAGACAATCCCTGCCTAACTCATACAAAGTGTCCCCATGCCGATTCCACATTGGAAAGGTTTTCTGCATAGCAGACAACATTTTGCCCAAACCGATCAAGTTGGACCCGGTCACACCCAGTTGGAGCAATGGGTCAGAGCAAGACCCGGTCACGACCTGGATTTTCATAAATTATTAAAATTCATAAAAATTTGAAATTTTCCTTTTTAGAAAAATTAGAGTGCGTAAATCTGAATCGCTACTAACTCTTTCTTAAAACTCGTCGTGAAACCAACTTAGTAAATATACGGAAGCGTAAATAATGTAAAGAAAAATCATTTGTTCAAAGTCTTTGCGGAAGCGTTATAAAATAACCATTTGTAAATCATAGTGGAAACATAAGAACTCTTTCAAAAGAAATACTTAGTCATTCAAACATTACGTCTATCAAATAAAACTTGACAATTAATTTCGTTGATTCATAACCATTTTTCCTTTAACTTCGTTGATTCATAGCCATTTACTTTCCTTTGTCTTTGCCTTGCCAGCCCGAATCTTGTGCGTGCAAAATCATCCATCTCTACCTCGTTATGTATTTCTCATTTACTTCTTATCCGTTTACTATATGTTTGTCGTTGTACCTACACCACAAGTAAGTAGTTCTTCTTGGAATGGGGGTCACCCAAACCAAATTCTTTCATTATATTCGTTTTCTTCGTTCATTCTTAACTCGTACATCGAGCTGGAGATTGGAGGTTTTCCTTTGTGATGGCATAGTGGTTCAGATTCTATCCTCCTGTGTGCATACTAGTCCTTTTCCCGACTTGGTGAGAGTGTATCCTAGTAGCTAGGCTAGATCCGGACTACCCATCTTCCCCAACTCCCTATTCCTTTCCTTCTAGTGTATCTCGCCTTCTGGGTTCTTTCTCTTTCATGCGTATCCCGCCTTAGAGTTCTTTCTTTTTCCTCTGGCGTATCCCACCTTTGGCGTTCTTCCTCTTTCTGGCGTATCCCGCCGTTAGAGTTTCTTCCCTCCTTGCATATACCACCAAGGGGTTTCTTCGGTGACGAACGTATCCCGCCCATCCCGAACATTTCCTTTTCTTAGCATTTTTCCTCACTCATGCATGTGGGTACCATCCTGAAGGTTACCCCCTACTTGGTTTCTATTATCATGAATTCAATCTAACTTCTTCCTGATAAACAAATAATACACTTTAACGTAAACTGAAATGCACATTGAAGTAAACATACTATACTTGACTTCACGTATATAAAGAATCACAATAGTTGATGTAGATACGAGGAACAATTATGCTATCGAAATGTAACAGGGAGAGAATACAATAAGGTAATAAAATCTATTTACCGTTCTGTTGAATTCAATAATGAACATGCTAAATAAATCTATAAAAACTATGAACCAATAAATAACATTTATGAGTCAAGTTTGTTATTCATCAACTAGTTCACAACTTGCATTTAAAGAAACAATGGAAATCCGAAACAACTTACAACCTTCATGCATCTTACCTCCTTAAACCTTTTTCATTCGTTTGTTTAGTTAACTAAATCTTTTTCCTTCGTTTGTTCTGTTAATCATTGACCTCATTGTAGTTCACATCTCATTCATGCTCATCACACATTCTCGCTTTTAGATCATCATTCTCTACCTTTCCACAACTACGTCAAGACTCATTCGTCAACTAATAGCATCTACAGTACTATGCAACAGTATTTTTATTCAACTAACTCATATTCTAAATCAATCTTGATAACAAGAAACTTACATACAACAATCATGCTCAAAACCCGAATTTAACCAACAAGAACTAATTACTAAACATGCTCTTTTGATGAAAAAAATGAAGTAGATTCAGGAAGATTACCATTTATTAGGCTAATAAATTATTAACCGATTTCATGCTTAGCCCATTTGCATACTTAGTCAGTTTAAATGCTCAAGTGTTGATATTGTTAATTTGATAGTTATACATGCTTAAGTAATGGGATATGCTAATTGATTTATTACGTGAAATCCTTTACTTGATTTATGCTTACACTAAAGTTATCATTCTCTATAAGCAGAATACAGCATGGAACAAAAATTCCCTTTTGATGAAGCACTACGAAACAACAAGAAGGACCAAGGACTCCGCTAAACCTCCTAACGTGAGAGGAGCGACTTCAATTGGCTTGATCGGCAATCAAGCACTCTCCAAGGGGTTGAATGCTTCTCCTACTTCCCCACCACAATAGACACCATAATAGACTCTTTCAGATGCTCTTATCTCATACTTATTATTCGATAAAACAAATAAGCGGTAAACAGAACCAATTTATACTAATAGAACACCACCCTTCATGAAGTTAATAGAACCACATCTATTCAATCACAAAAGAGCATTCCAAGACCAATAGAACGCATTTTCCACTAATAGAGTACAATCCTAACATTTTATCTTCATCCTTAATCCATAAAACCAAAGGAGAAAACCCCCTTACTCCAAGAGGAGCAGCAGATCCTTCTCCTTTGCCTTATTTCCTTTCTCTCTTCCTCTTCTTTTGTCTTATTTCTCATTGGGCTTTCACTCCCCCTCAGCTCTTTGCTCAACATCTCCATAGAGGATTTCTCCTATGCTCTATCTCCATTTCTCTCCCGAGCACTTCTCCCTACCATTCCCTTCTCTTCTACCTTTTAATTCACCAGAGAAGCACTATGTGTCATGCCTCTACCACAAACACTCGTAGGTGTCCTCAATCCATGCCCTGCCTTCACCATCCCCTTTGGACGTCCACATTGTCGATTTCTTCTGAACAAAAACTAGGAGAAAAGAACGGTTCGAACTAAACCACTAGCCGCCCTAGCCATTTCACTCGAACTACCAGCTCCTTACCTTTGTCAATTCCAACCCATCAATGGCTGCATCTTCGGAGGATCCATCTGAACTTGCTGGAGTTTGTTGAAAATCTTCATTTGGAAATTCTCCATTCATCAAAGGAACTTGTTCTTGCATTTTTTTTATTGTTATGCCACTCCCAGCTTGCAAGTTCATCAAATATTACATCCCTTCTTGTAAGAATTTTGTTATTAAGAGGTTTATATAATCTATATGCTTTGGATGGAGTACAATAGCCAATAAAAATGCATTTTTCAAAATTTTAATCAAGTTTTTGATGAGCTTGAGAATTTATCAAAGCATAAGATATACAACCAAAAACTCTTAAATGACTTACAGATGGTTTCTTGCCACACCACACCTCAAATGGAGTTCTATTAATAACATCCCTTGTTGGAGAAATATTCAATAGATAGACGGATGTTGATGTCGCTTCAGCCCAAAATTTATTTGGAAGCTGCTTATTTATAACATACTTCTTGTCATCTCTACAACTATTCAATTCTTCCTCTCGGCAACACCGTTTTGCTCTGAAGTATAAGGAGCTGTGAACTCCCTATGAATGCTATATTCTACACATATTTATATAAATGTATGATTTTTGAGACATAGAACATATTTATATAAATGTATGAGACCATTTTATCCATCAGTATTTTATGTTTAACAAAAAGATTTGCATGATTTATTTTACAAGCATTACTAATATGTATTATATGCATTCAATGTATTTATAGTGAGGATGCCAAATCACACATCATGATATATTTATATATATATAACATATTTTCTGGGTGGTATTGGTGGTCACAGAGGAACCCAATATGTCTTGTGAATCTACGTATTGTGTAACATATGAAAAGTGGAAAAATAGAATACAAGTGACTATTGGTCCCATTTGGGTTGAGAGTACTAGCCCTCTGGAGTTTTTGTTATTCATGGACAGATCTATTAGAGACAGTGGCCAATATGGTGGGGTTTCATGGTTGTGTATGACTTTGCATACGATGGTGTATGATCATTCATGTTATTAGTCATATAAATGCTAATATTCATGGATATGTTGACATTCACTTACATGTTAATAAAACGGTACTTGTTAAATATATGACAATCTAAAAATAAATGAAGCATTGCACGGATTCACACTTTCATTGCACCATTGTGAAAATTGAGTTGTGGTTAAGCATTTTATATTCATTGCATAGTTACGGGTCATGAGATGACGTAGTTAGACAAATTATCATGGTATCTAGGCTATGATCTATTATGTTATATGCATAGGCATTCGATATATGCAATATGTTGAGGGATTCCTTCACATAGAGAAGAAATTGCGATAGACATTAATTAAAAATGTTTAGATAGTTTGTGAAAGACATTAAATAGAAATGTCTAAATAGTATGAGACAGACATTAATTAGAAATGGCTAGAGATGATTTGATAGTAGACATATGTTATAAATTTCTAGTATTTGTATTATATGAGAGATGGTTTAGGGAATAAGACATTAATGGAAATGTCTAATTGGTAATGATGATGTATAGACTAAAATAGAAAGTGATCCATAACAAGGGAAATCACATTGGAAAGTAGAAAGAAATTAGAGAATTAAATATTCTATTAAGTTTAAAGATGCTAAAAGGGAATAACACATAAGAAGAATTTATATGGAATAAATTATCCATGAAAGAAGGTGTTTTGTAATTTAGATATTTCATTTTGGATTGAATACATTTAATAATTGAATACATAAAAGAATAAGTTGTACATAAAGAAAAATTGAACATGAGAATTGAGAAAGGTAGGCTATGGTTATCTAAATCATATGCCTAAGTACTATTACATATGCACTACACTTCTCACAAAAAAGTGTATCACATAAATGAGATATTATTTAAAATATCTAAATATCTAGAGAATGTATAAATTTTGAGTGTGAGATCATGAGAGTTGATTGAAAGTTATATGTTGGATGTTATGGATGTGAGGACTAATCACATTGAGCTTAGAATATAGTTAGTTGTGATATTGGTATAGTTTATTGGATCTTTAAATTCGAATTCTTATTGTGCTAAAAGAACTCACTATTATTTATCTTAATGTTTTCAAGAATAGGTGGTAGCAGTTCAAAAACTAAAAGATAAAGATCAGTTGGACTTATGGTTTGCATTGCATAGACCCAAAATGTGAGTTTGAGTTTTTACTTTGATGTATTTAGTTTTAGTTTGATGAGTGTTTGTAAAATAAATTTGGATACAGTTTTGTAAATAATAATAGTATACAACTTTCCTGTTTGGGTGGAATTTTATTTTTATGTGGCCCGATTGTGCGAGCGCATTGAGTGTTAGAATCTGCTGTGAGTTGTGAGATTTGTGCAATCATTCTCAGGGAGGAGAATCCAGTTTGTGGGGTAGTTCCCGATGGGATTGGGGATCAGGCAAATGTCCACTACGGAAAGAACATTCGGGGAGGAGAATCAAGTTTGTTGGGTGATTCCCGATGGGATCGGGGGTCAGGTTATGACACTTTTTGCAGCAAAAGGCAAGTTTCTGTTACGGAAAGAATATCTTTCACAGTGGACACTTGCCTTCCGTTGTGAAAAGCAAGTCCTTGGAGGATATTTCTCTTCCTTTACCTTAGTATATAACTTCACAATCCACTCTGGATAGAGCACACTAGTTAGAGCGATTTTCGCAATGGAAAGGTACCTTCCGCGGCGGAAAATTCTATAATCATGTATATATCCTAACACTATTATAGCTTATCTTTGTGAACCCTATAACTTTTCGAGAGTCATAGTGGAGTGAATCTTGGCAAATTTGAATTGTTCTTAATTGTTGCTCACCAATGGCGTGGAGGAGAGGTAATGTTCATGCATTGATAGCATCTCCACACCCCATGCACATGCAATATTAGCCTAACTAATTCTCTAACATAAAATACAACATCTATAAATTTACAACTTATTCTGTAATGTAATTGGTGTGTGAATGCTTTGTTTTCAAGCACAAAACAATGTAGTGATCAAGTGTAACAATCCAATTTTTAATTAATTAAAAAATGCCAAAAGATTAAAACTTTTCTTTTACCTAAACCATTTTATTTGCAATTGCGTAGTGGAAAATTATTTTATTCTTAAAACCATTTAAAAGACAGTAATAAAATTCTTTTTGCAAAACATTTTCTTAAACACATCGGAAGTCCTTTTTAAATAAAAATATATATAGTTTAATTTCCTTATAAAGTCATTTACAAAACTCTATTACAAACCATCTTTCTTTAAATCCCTTTAGCCTAACTTGCAACAAGATCTGTGCGTGTAAATCCTTAATCAATTTATCCTTAAACCATTTTCCTGTGCGTGTACCTACATCGTAAGACTTAACTAATGAGCCTAAAGCTCAATAAGTGATATAAAATAAAAGGTATGATGCACAGGTCATGTAGGTTTTAAATATCTTTTCATTTTCTGTCTCTATTTTTTTCTATCTTTCTTTTTTTTCTGGTTTTATTGATCTTAACTTTACTTTATCTTGACTTTACTTTACTGTTCTTTTCTTTACTTGATCATTACTTTACTTTATCTTGAAAGGCATTGAAGATACCTAAACTTGACGAGGAGGAGTACCCAACTCAACCTCACATCCCTAAACGACCCCATTTATGTTTATTATTGTCTTAATCTTGAAAGATGTTGCAGATGTCTAAACTTGACAAGGAGGAGTAGCCAACTTAACCTCACATCCCCAGATGAGCCCGTTTATGTTGTCTTAATCTTGAAAGATGTTGGACATGTCTAAACTTAGTGAAGAGGAGCAGCCAACTCAACCTCACATCCCCAAAAGATCCCATTTATATTTATTGTTATCTTAATCTTGAAAGGTGTTGGAGATGTCTAAACTTGATGAGGAGGAGTAGCTAACTCAACCTCACATCTTCAAACGACCCCGTTTATGTTTATCTTTATTTTGAAAGTGTTAAAGATGTCTAAACTTGACGAGGAGGAGTGGCCAACCTAACTTCACATCTGGTCACACTCGTTTACGTTCATTTCTTTACATTTCATATCCATTTCGTTTCTTCTTCATTTCCTTTTTAAAACCATGCTTGAAAACCCATTTTCGTAATCTTTTGAAAACCATGATGCATGATGCTTATGAACTATTCTTGGGATATATTGATTAGGAAATTTAGTCCATTTATTTTTATAATAATATCCTTGTTTATTTATATAATTTTTAAGTTCTTCATCTTGTATTTCATTGTAAGTGCGTTTTATATTGATGGCTAGGTTCTGGTATGTTTTATTTTACAGGGTAATGTGGATTATGAGGATTTATATACGAGTTTTCATTAGAATCTGATTCATAATTGAATACTATTTCATTAGTTTTAGCTTCTTTATTCATTAATAAGTATTCATCTCGTTCGTCTAAATTGTCGTCTTTTGGAATGTCTAATTCTACAAATAGATTTGTTAATTTTTTTATCTGATCATCTAAGTTGTCCATTTAAATGGATGGCGGAGGTTGAATAGTTAATTTTCGTCATAGTTTGTGATCTACATTTATTTTTTCTAAATCTTCAATAGTTAGATAGGTCTTATTTTCTTGTGTAATTATTTTTTGTTGTAAGCTATCAATAATTTCTATAATATCTTTTCCATGATTGATTTTCTGACTTTGTTTGTTGGGATCTTTTAGAAATTCATCAATTAATTGAACTATGATAGTTTTTGCTTCTTTCAATTCCTTATATCTCTTTATGGCTATTGAATTCTTTTAATATTTTCTGTATCTCTATAATTTGTTATTTTACTTCATTTAATTGTTTAACTAGATCATTTATTTGATTTAGCATACAATGTTCTATCAGTTTTATATTTTCAATTAAACTATTATTCATCCTAAATGTTTTCGTAAATAATTTTCTAAATTGACTATAATTTGTTGAGTATTATTAATTTTCTCTTTTAATTCTATAATATTTGTTTCAATTATTGTTAATTTATTTTGATTTTACTTGTCTCTTTTGTTATTTTTAATTTTCATTTTAAGTTTATAATAATAGGAATTCATTTATATTATTTTGTATTTCCTGTATATCTTCTGTATTATGATGGATAATAAGATAGGATAAGATTTCCGTAATTATATTTAAAAGAGCTTTGATTTTAGTATTATCTTATGTATCTAGGTGTGAACATATGCTTCCAATTGCATAATTAGTTACAATAGGTAATGTTTTTGGTAAAATAACTATTTTCTCTTGAAAAGAGATTCCTGGTAAATTATTTAGTTCCGTAGTTATGTTTTTAATGTGTAGATTATGAATTTGTAGCTTTTCAACTTTGTCAATATTATTCATTTAAATATCATTTATATAAAAATATATCATATGAAAAATAACTATTACTAAAATAATAATAAACAAAAAGGCAATGGGAAGTGATATAAGAATTGTAAAAAATCTCATCTTTATGAATTCTGAATAGCAGTGTGAACTACATTAGTTGATGTAGAATTTGAAAGTGACATAGTACTATTATGATATGGATTATGTGTAAAGTTTTAAATTTTAAAATATTATTTCAATAGTTTTGTACTTTTGGTTTGTATGGTTGGACTTGGTCTTCCCCCAGAAAAAAAACAAGGCTCTGATACCAGTAGTGATAGGCGGATTTTTCAATGTATTAATTAATGATATCTATATTATTAAGCAAATCATTAAGTGAAATTAAATGTTTAAATCTAGCTGTTGCTAAGGATTCTGGACACTCTCGTAATTGTAGTTGTAATATTTGTTTTAAGCAATATAAAAATCGTTCAAAAGCTAAATATTCTTGTCTAGTGTATTCTTTAGATTCTGGTTTTGAATCAATTTCTTCTAAAAATCTATTATCAAGTTCTCTAGGAAAGTCTTCTAAGTACTCATTAATAAAATATTGTACTTCTTATTTATCAAGGAAATTTATTAATTCAAGATTTTTCATAATACTATTACAAATACTAAGAGACATCTTTATTGTATTAAATATGTAGTGTTAATGATTTTAATATTTCTTATCCTAAGATTTCTAGTATATTTTAGTTTATACGTATAAATATACTAGTGTTTCATCTTAAGTGTCTTGATGTAAATCAAAATATTTATTATCATCTAAATATTCGTTGAAATAATAAATTAAAAAAAAATGTAGGAGTTGTTCAAGTATATGTAATTATCCATGTATAGCATAGTTTCATAATCTAATTTAGATCTGTATAAAGACGTTTTTAATTAATTCTCGTACTTAGTGAACAAATTACTGTTTTTAATGATTGTATTGTAGGTTCTTCATATTTTTTCTTTTTATCTTCTTTAGATAATCCTTGTATTAAGGGAGTTGATTCATTTATTTGTAATGGTTTTGGAAATTCATATACTAAAGATTTTATTAGAAATTCATAAGGTATGAAATTAGTAGGTTCAAAATAAGATAAACTTCGTTTATGATTATAGCGATTATCTCTAATGAATTTTTTTTCAGAATTTTGAAGGAACAATTTGTTGGTGTTTCTAATTTTAATTATGGTTTGAATAATTTATCTATAAATATTTTTTCATCTGTTTTGAAAATTAAACTATGATGACTATTTGTCAATGCATAATTAATTTTATACGTAATAGTAAATGGATGATTTTTAGTTTTCATGAAATTATGTATTTTGAGTTCATATCGTATAGTTATAGATCTACTTAAATTTTTATCTTTTAGACTTAATCCTAATTGAATATTAATGTCAAATTTAAATTTTCCTTGGGATAAATTACCTAATCCTTTTGCAATAATACAGTCATTATGATTAAGGAGTCGAACATCTCCTATTTCTAATTCAATAGGAGTGTTAATTCTTTCCATAAATGTTCTTTTAAATAAGATTTGAATAGTACTACAATGTATATATGATATTTTTTGTCGTTCTTCTGGTTCCATTTTATTTATTTTTTCAAAAATTTGATGTTTATTAATGATTGGAACAATAATATTTCCATACTTTTGTTCAATGGGTATAGCTTCTTCTCCTATCATAATTCCATATTTAATTTTTTTTTTCGTGATAATTTTTGTTTTATGCGATCTGAAAAAGGATATACCAAAATTATGTTCTTTTCTTAAGGATAATTCGGTTTTCTTAATCTGTTTGTTATTAATGATGCCATGAAACATATATCCTAGGTGTTCTTGTTTGTCAAGTGATTCAAACATATTATGAGTAGTTAGGGAAGAAGAAGATGCTAAATTATCTGACATAAATATATAATACCTGATAGACTTTGTAAAAAGGAACAATTGAAATAATAGGGGTCGATCCCTCTAGAGTATTACATCAAGGATCTAACAACTAATGCCTTAAGCATGGTTGGAAAGGAACGCAAGCGAGATTTACACCAACTGCTCTGTAGCTTCAACTCTGATTATTCTTAAAGGAGAACACCCTTATTTATAAGAGGGGGTCAAGCTCCTTACAGACCCTAGGGGATAAGATTCCCTGACAGTAGTTACATTTCTTTACGTAAAGCAAAAGAAAATAATATATTCCCTGACAAGGAATATATTTAATTCAATCATGACAAAAGGATAAAACTAATGGAATAATACCTTGACACACTAAATTACATAAAGAAAAGAAAAAAAAGAGATTCCCAACAGTGGGAATCAAAGTACAAGATCTACATACTATTGCAAACTTTAATTATTAATGCTTCTTTATAGAGTGGCTTTTGCTGTTGTTAATCTTTGAGATTCTTTTGATGTTGTAGCCATGTGATAATCCTTGTATTCTTTTTTCTTTTGTCTTGTCTCTGATGTTTTGTCATTTTCTTTTGAGTAAATGGTGACATTCATCACTTATTACTCTCTTTAAGAATATTGAACCAAAGTTTTTTGAGAAAAAGCTCTATGTAAGTATGTTGAGTAAATGGTGAAATTCATCATCCATCTCTCTTTAAGAATATTGATATGTTTTTTAGACAAAACTCGAGTATGATTATCAGTACTTGTAGTTGTAGTGAAATTGAATTCACATATGCTTCCATTGTCTTATGAGAGTATCTTAAAAACTATTGTTATTTGATTTGATATATTTAAGATATGGTTGGTACTGATTTAATTGCAGTTGTCATCTGATCAATCTGTCTTTTCGATAATCTTCTTGTCATATGTATCTCCAAAAACCTGTTACATACTTAGAATCTGTTCTTAGTTCAAACCGTGTTCCTAGTAATTCAATTTTTCTTTTTTTTTAGGATTTTAAGACATGCATAAGTTTCTAACTCTTGAATAGAATAATTTTGTTAAGTTTTAGTGAAGTTCTAGAAAGATATTTACATAACTTTACCAGAAGTTTTTCTCTTTTAGGAGTTAAGTCCCATACAACTGTTTTGATGATAAGTGTTGGAAAGTATGTAACTTGTTGTTGTGCTACTTTACATTTAATGTTTGAAGATACGTTGTTGTGAGTTGGTAGATCTAGTTGGTAAATTTTTTATTTTTGCTAAGGAATAAGTTGGGGATTTTGTTGGAATTCTTAGAAAATTCGTTACACGTCAGTTGGCCTCGTATTCTCATTATAAGACCTGCTCGTTTATTTTTTAAAATTAATTTATGAATTCCTGCATTTATTTTATACCTTTGCCAGGCTTGGACGATTTTGGCAAGTGTGATACAATTCTCGAGGAGACGATTGCACCGATCAACAAGACGACCGTCGTTGAGTTAGAGATTTCTGTAACGTCACCGTTTTCAAAGACAAATTAGTATTTTTAAAGATAGCACACATGAAAACCTGTTAGGAATTGTTTGACAACACGTCAGTTTTTATTAATAGTATATTTTCGCACGTTTATTTTCGTACATGGTTTTATTCATTATTCATGCATATATTGGGAGGATGAATTCTCTTGATGTTTTGGGCACTCTAGCGCCAAAGGATCACGAGGCTATTCCCTTTGAAACCTTCTGTTGCGTAAAGGTTGATTGTTTGTACCTGCAAAAAGGGGGATGAGGTGTAATACCCGATATTTTTTCCCGTATTATAAATGTTATGAATTTCGTAAAAAAAAAATGTTATAATTTGGGACAACATTTATTGGATTTATACCGTATAAATGTATGGAAAATGTTTGAGTTTGAATTGGAAATGAATTTTGTGTAAAAGAGGGTGTAAATAGAGCTTTTGGGTGAGGGTCGAACACACCCCTTCGTCCAAAATGTGTTTTTGAAGGTACTGTCAGTTTTCGGACGTGGTGCAGACGCATGCGGTTGACAAGGATTTGAATCTGTTCAAATTATGGGATTTTTCAGACAGACTTCGGACGCATGCAGACGACTACAAATGCATGCGAAAGACGATTGACGACAAAGATTTGAATCTGTTTGAATTCTGTGTCTTTTCGGACAATAGCCGATGCATTGTGGACGAGGCTCCTTGTAACGACCCAGTTTTTATTGACTTTTTTTAAAAATCGCAAGAAATTTAAAACTTTTCTTTTACTAAAATCATTTTCTTTGCCGTTATGTGGCAGAAGTTCTTTTCGTGATAAAATTCATTTCGTAAAACATTTTGTTAAACACAATGAAAGTCCTTTTTAAATAAAACAATTATATAGTTTCATTACTTTACAAAACTCTTTTACAAATCATCTTTCTTTAAATACATCTAGCCTAACCAGCCATAAGATCCGCTCGTGCAAATCCTTCATAAACTGGTTCTTAACGTGTTCTCATGTGTGTGTACCTACATCGAAGACCAAGCTAATGAGCCTAAGGCTCAGTAAGTGATATGAAATGAAAGGTATGATGCACATGTCATGCAACTTTTAAATCTTCTGTTTCTTTTCTGTCTTTTCTTTTTTTTTTTTTACCATTTTCTTGATCTTAACTTTACTTTATCTTGACTATACATTATTGTTCTTTTCTTTACTTGATCCTTTTTTATTTTATCTTAAAAGGCGTTGGAGATGTCTAAACTTGATGAGGAGAAGCAACTTACTTAACCTCACATCCCCAGGCGACCCCATTTTATTTATTTTATCTTTAAAGGCATTCGAGATGTCAAAACTTGATGAAGAAGAGCAACCAACTTAACCTCACATTCCAGACGACCCTGTTTATGTTTATTGTTGTCTTAATCTAGAAAGGCATTGGAGATGTCTAAACTTGATGGGGAGGAGCAGCCAACTAAACCTCATATCCCCACACAACCTCGTTTATGTTTATTTTATTTTGAAAGTGTTAGAGATGTCTAAACTTGATGAGGAGGGGCGGCCAACCCAACCTTACATCTTGTCACATCCATTTACGTTCATTTCTGTTATATTTCGTAACCGTTTCGTTTCTTCTTTGTTTCCTTTTCAAAACCACGAATGGAAGTCATTTTCGTATCTTTTGAAAACTGTGATGCACGATGCTCGTGAATGCATACATTTTCTATTAGAGGAATTTAATAGCACAACCAATATACAATTCATAGAACATGTTTCATAAAACAGTAGACATGCTTAGAAATCGGTAGACATGATATTAAAACTGTAAACATGCTCAATATCTATCAAAGCAGTAAACAACGAAACGTGCATATCATAATCTTGTGATGTAGGGCCCTAATGACCAAATCACATGCGTATCACTTACCTACTGTCCTTAGCGTATTTAGCTCTTTATCCTTTTTCCTTTTTCTGGTTAATACATTCAAAATAATTATCATTTATTTATTAATATATTTATCAATTACAACTCCAACTTTGATATTGTTATTTCTTGTTTATTATTTATTATTTAATTATTGTTTAACGAATTTCTATTAATTTATGTTCATTATTTTTGCGGTGCGGACGCATGCGGTCGACTGCAGTTGACAAGGATTTGAATCTGTTTGAATTCTAGGATTTTTCAGATGGACTAAGGAGTATGCGGATGACGACAGACAACAAAGATTTGAATCTGTCAGAATTTTTTCTTTTCGGACAATAGCAGATGCATTGTGGATGAGGCTCGTTGTAATGACCCAGTTTTTATTGCCTTTTTTAAAAATCGCAAGAAATTTAAAACTTTTTTTTTACTTAAATCATTTTCTTTGCAGATGTGTAGCGAAAGTCCTTTTCGTAATAAAATTCTTTTCATAAAACATTTTGTTAAACACAGCGCAAGTCCTTTTTAAATAAAACAATTATATAGTTTAATTACTTTACAAAGTCCTTTACAAAACTCTTTTACAAACCATTTTTCTTTAAATCCTTTTAGCCTAACCAGCCACAAGATTTGCACATGCAAATCCTTTACAAACTGCTTCTTAATGTGTTCTCCTATGCATGTACCTACATCGCAAGACCAAGCTAATGAGCCTAATGCTCAGTAAGTGATATAAAATGAAAGGTATGATGTACATGTCATGCAGCTTTTAAATCTTCTGTTTTTTTTTTCTACCTTCTCTTTTATTTTCTTTTATCGTTTTATTAATCTTAACTTTACTTTATCTTGACTATACATTACTGTTCTTTTCTTTATTTGATTGTTTCTTTACTATATCTTGAAAGACGTTGGAGATGTCTAAACTTGATGAGGAGGAGTAGCCAACTTAACCTCACATCCCTAGGCGACCCCATTTTATTTATTTTATCTTGAAAGGCGTTGGAGATGTCTACACATGATGAGGAGCAGCAACCAACTCAACCTCTGATGTGCCCGAAGGACCCGTCACCTGAGCCCGAGCCAAGGGCTCTTTCATTTTCTAATCTTTTATTTATTTTGTAAATATTTCTTCTCTAGCTAACTTGGAGGAGAGTTTTTGGATCAATTAAACAATGAGGAGTTGGCATTTGGGCTTGTGGAGGTCTTGCAATATTTGGAGAAAAGTGTGAGCTATCCTTTCTGCCAAGAATCTGACCTCCGCATGTTCAAGTGCATTTGTGACAATCAGGATGACTTCTTTTCAACTTTGGTCCTTCATACCAAATGTATCCAACATCCAGAGATTTCGAACAAGATATTGAAAGCCGTATTTGGGTGCCGTTTACTATGTCAAATGATCCCTTTACAGAGACCAAAACCCAACTCAGATTTATTGTTTTTGTTTTATTGTTAAGGGTTGTTTAGTCATTTGCTATTTAGGGTTATTTTACTCTTCGTCATTTGTTGTAAGACACTTAGGGTTTTAAGCCCTCTTTGTTGAAGCCAGAAGGCAGTTTTGATGAATAAAAAAACCTAGTTATTTCCTTTGAGGAGAGAACCCGTGGCATCCCCCTTCATCGCCAATTCAACCATAGCCCGAGCTTGGCCTTCTTGAAGCTTCTTGACCGAGTTGGAAGGGTTTCTATCACTTCTAATACTTCTCCTTCATGGTGTTGATTGTGGTGTGGTGATAGAAGAAGTTTTCAAACCCTTGGAGAGTGCTTCCCTAACCGGTAAGCCAATTGAAGTCGTCGCTCCTCTCACATTAGGAGGTTTAGCGAACTCCTTGGTTGTTTTCTTGTAATTTCGTGTTGCTTCATCAAAGGATTCTTGATCTTTGATGCATATTAGTCATCTATTCAGAGTCCTCTGCCTATGAATGGTATTTTTATTGAATGGGGCATGTTTAGGCTCTTTTGTTTGGAGACTCCTTGTTGGCCGATAAATTGTTCTGGTTAATTTTCTGCTTGGTTCTTAAGATTGAGAATAGTTATGAACAATTGGTTAACGTCTTTTTGAGCTGGTTTTCGACTGAGCTATTCTTTATATTGTTGTGCTAGGATCCTCCAAATTGAGCTTTATTTGGACGTATGCAAGTGGAGTTCCTTCCTTTTGATTTTCGGGTGCTAAATCTGTCTCGGGTAAGACCCTAATTCCGGATTCGCTTTGCAGCTGTTATAACTTGAGATTCCGAGTGGTTCTTGAGCTTGAATTTCGATATGTTCATTATGAGCTTGGTGTTGTGATATCCTCCAAAATTCAGCTTCTATTTGCGTCTGGTTTGGGAGATATTATTGATTGAAGCAAGTTTGTCGGATATGTTCTCGGCAGTGCCCTAAATTTGGTGCTGCATTGTTATTGCTATATCTGGAGATTCTGAAGAGCTTTTGAGCTAAAGTTTTGATATATTTATTGTGAGCCTGATGTCATTGAAACCTCCAAAATTCAGCTCTTAATTATTCTTGGTTGAGGAGTTATTATTGATTGAAGCGAATCTTGTTAGAGTTTCCAGAATCTGTTTTAGCCGATTTATCTTGGTGCTCTCATTGCAACTTGGAGCACATCAACCTCACATCACCAAACGACCCCGTTTATGTTTATTATTGTCTTAATCTTTAAACGCATTGGAGATATCTAAACTTGTTGAGGAGGAGCAACCAACTCAACCTCACATCCTAGACGACCTCGTTTATGTTTATTTTATCTTGAAAGTGTTAGAGATGTCTAAACTTAATGAGGAGAGGCAGCCAATCCAACCTTACATCTCGTCACACCCATTTATGTTCATTTCTTTATATTTCGTAACCGTTTCCTTTTTTCTTTGTTTCCTTTTCAAAACCACGCATGGAAGCCATTTTCCTATCTTTTGAAAACTGTGATGCATGATGCTCATGAATGCACACATTCTCTATTAGAAGAATTTAATAGCGCAACCAATATACACATCATAAAACATGTTTAATAAAACAGTAGACATGTTTAGAAAGTGGTAGACATGATATAAAAACTGTAAACATGCTCAATATCTATCAAAGCGTTAAACAATGAAACATGCATATCTCATTCTTGCAATGTAGGACCCTAAGGAACAAAGCACATGCGTATCACTTACCTGCGGTCCTTAGCGTATTTAGCTTTTTATCTTTTTTTCGATGAATACCTTCAAAATAATTTTCATTTATTTTTTAATATATTTATCAATTATAAACTCCAATTTTGATATCGTTATTCCTTGTTTATTATTTAATAATTTAATTATTAACAAATTTCTATTAATTTATCTTCATTAATTTCGTGGTCAATAAATGAATAACTTTGATTTATACATTTTCCCTTAAATCAGAATTGTCCAATTTATATGAAATAGACAATATAATACAGAATATAATTCTATTCCATTCATTTACCAATTCCTCAAAATTATTTTTTCTTTAATCCTCATATCCAATTTAAGTATCATTATCAAAATCTATCCACAATACTAGAACATATATTCCAGCTATAAAACTTATTAATACCAACATAACACAATTCTAAACTATATATAAACCAGTTACAAATTCATCCACAACTTCCCAAAAATCAACTTCACTTTACACAATTCATTACCTTCCAACGGTCTCAATTCATTATGACAATATTTCATAACAAAGTTCAGGTAACATCCAATGTAACGATCCGGTTATTCGTTTGCTTTTAAAAATGCATTAAATTTAAAACTTTTGTAAAACAGTGGTAAATCTTCATTAAAACCTTTTTTAATTTGAAATCAAAGTGCTCTTCTTATAACCAGACCATTAGAACTCTTTCTCTTTGACTCGTCAGAAAATCGTTATAAGCAGTAGAAAACTATAGTTATAAAAATATTTTCTCAAAACATAGCAGAAACATAAATTTCTTTTTCTTTAAAAACGTAGCAGAAGCGTAATTAGTTCATTTAAAAACGATTAATTAAAATGTTACTTTATATTTTACAAAATTATTTCTCTTTACATTAATTAGCCTGATTAGCCGTAAGGCTCGTCTGTGCAAATCCTTCATTAGATGATCATAAGTCTGTTTGTCATTTTCCTACATCGCAAGTTGTAATCTATGAGCTTAATGCTCTGTAAGTGATAATACCTATCATACTATCATACTATATGCTCATGTTGTGCTCTTTTTAAAAACATCGTATGCAGTTTAAATTCTCATCTTTTTCTTCTAATCTTTTTATCTTTTTATGTTTTAATTATTATCTTTCATTTCTGTTATGACCTTCAGTATAGCAGTGATGACATAATCTGAAAGTTTGCTAACCATTGGCCATTCTTTTCATCGTTTACATCTGATATAACAACACTGCATAATTCAAAAGACTGCTAATCATTGGTCGTTAGGTCCTGACATAATCCAAGGACTGTCCTGGCATAATCCAAGAACATTGCAATAGATATGTGCAGCAATGGCATATTCTGAAAGTCATGTGCCTCAGGGACCGATCACTCGGAGTAGAGCTAGGAAGTTTTATCTCTTTTCTAACTCGTTTTTATTTTGCAGGAAATATCAAAGTTTGGGATTCGTTAGAGGAAACATCTCATGAAGACATAGAAGCTCCTTTTCATGTCATCACATGGGAGCATTCGCCATCAAACGTTTAACACGACATTTCCGTCTCAAAGGTTCCATGAAGTGGCGTAGGTTAAAGAGTATTTTTTTCATTTATGTTGATTTAGAATTCGATTAGTTTCTAGGAACTTTTATTTGGTTTCTTTATGTTGTTTGAATTTTGGTGAGTGTTTGAGAGGTGCGCGGTTTGCATGCAAACCACGCCCTCATGCCGAAATTTTCATGTTAGGGGTAATTTGATCATTTTGCATGTTTTGTAAGACACTAGGGTTTTATACCCTCTTTTTGGGAGAAAGACTTACTTTTGATGCAATTGAAAAACTTGGCCTTTTCTTTGGAGAAGAAGACCCGCGGCTTCCCCTCCACCACCGCCGTTTCAACCATAGCCCGAGCTCGGCCGTCTTGAAGCTTCTTGATCGAGCTAGAAGGGATACTGTCTCCTCCAATACCTCATCTTCAAGGTGTGGATTGAAGCGTGGAGATAGAAGAAGATCTTCCAACCTTGGAGAGTTGCTTACCGCCGCGGTCAAGCCATTAGTCGCCCCTCTCACTAGGAGGCTCGCGGACTCCACGGGATTCCCTTGTTTTCTTGAAGTTTCTTGCAAGCGATTCTTGGTCTTTCTCGTTCTAATCTGCTGTAATCAGGTTGCTGATAGCTTATTTGGTGATTATATTTGAGATTCTCTTGTCAAGATTGATTCTTTAGTGGGATACTTGTTTTATCGCAAATCTGTCTGGATTTATCACTGCTATTTCTTTGTGCTTCTGGCTGTATTTTGAGGACCTTGCGCGTGTCCTATTGATTTCGTTCCTTCTGGTGATTTATTCTACAGCTGGTTAAGTAACTTCCCTCAAAATTTAGTATCCATTGGACATAAGCAAAGCGAGATATTCCTATTTAAATTCTGGTCATCAAATCTGCTCGAGTGAAACCCTAGATTTGGAGTTGTATTGTTTCGATCATAACTAGAGATCCAGAGTGGTTTTTGTACTGAAATTTTGACACGATTTGCCTGGTTGTGTTATTTTATTGCCCTCCAAAAATTACCTAACGTTCATGAGTGGATTGGAAGATAATTCAGTTTTGGCGTCGCTAGTTCAAATTATTTACAGTTTTTGGTGGCCGATTTTCTAACTAGTGCTCTTGGTGATCCTTAGAGCACATCAGAAAGCTTGCTAGCGTAATCCGAAAGCCGCTAGCGACCATGTCAGAAAGACTTATTAATTATTTTTTTTACTTTTTATAGCTTATTATTCAATTGTTATCGGTTTCTTTGTTCGTCATTTGTTTCTTCGTTCGCTTATTACTTTTTATGGCTCACGATTCGTCCATTATTTGTATTTGTTTTATATGATGCTCATGAATGCATATAATTTCTGAAAGTATAAATAAACATTCAACATATGACTCACCAAAGTGTGTTATATGTACTGTAGACATGCTGTAAAAGCATTAAACAATAAAACGTGTGAATAATAATTGTAAGCGTGCTGTTAAAAAAACAGTAAACAACAAAACATGCTTTTAAAGCCTATAGATATTCTGGTAAAGTGGTAAGCAACGAAACATGATATTAAAAACTATAAACATACTTGTAAAGCTGTAAGGAACGAAAACATGCTATCAAAGACTGCAGACATGCTTGGAAAGTGGTAAGCAACGAAACATGCTATCAAAGACTGTAGACATGCTTAGAAAGTGGTAAGGAACGAAACAAGCTATCAAAGACTGTAGACATGCTTGGAAAGTGGTAAGAAATGAAACATGCTATCAAAGACTGTAGACATGTTTGGAAAGCGGTAAGTAACGAAACATGCTATCAAAGACTGTAGACTTGCTCGGAAAGTTGTAAGCAATGAAACATGGATTTCCTATTCTTGCGATGTAGGGTTCGAAGACCAAAACACAAACATATCACTTACCTCAATGCGTTGCGTTCTCACTTAATTGCTATATTTCTTTTCAGTACCTTCATATTTAGAAAAATTCATTCACTAATAGAGTTGTTTAATCTACCTATTAAATCTTAACATCTTCCTATCCTAATTTCTCGTCACTTAATAAAATCTTCTAAATGAGATTGCGTCCTTAATTACTACTTTGCTTAATTAATTAATCTCAATTGATAACATCTAGAACTAAGTTTAACATGTAGCGAAGGCCAACATGATTCCATTAATTATAGGCCCATAATTATCATTATAATTTCATCCATGAATTATTGACCCATAATCAACGTCCAATAACAGTATCCGAAACGAGTCATAGAACTACCTTACCCAATGTCCATATTGTACATTAATCTATTTAATGACTCAAATTCGAAACCATAGAACATATAATCCAACAACAGATTAACAACTTCATCCAGCAAACTCATTGAGACAATCCAAACAAAAGCATTACTTATCATCTAACAATAAGGCTAAAGCCATTAAATTCATGCTTCACAAAACAATACTGGTAGTTCATCATAGAGAATTTACACAAAATCTACAGAGCAGTTCATACAACACTTAACCAAACAACAGGGCAATTCATATAAGAAATCAGTCATCCAACAATTGATACCATAGATTCATCCAACAGATTATATATATATGAAAGCTTAAACCTAATAGATTTATATCCAAATATCGCACTTCTAACATCCAATCCCCAACAACAGGTTAACAATTTCTATTTTAACAACCAAACATAGCACTGACAAGAACTGAGCAACAATTAACCAGAGATTTAATAACAACTTCATCAATGTAACTCACTTAACAACTTATTCCTCGGCAGAAATTAATACTAGAACCAAGCTACAAATCATAGTATGCTCATTATCAAAGTAGAAAAATTCATTAAAAATCTCCAAAATGTCAACCCAAAAGATCACCAGCAAGGTGACAGTCATCCAACAGACAATTACAACTCAACATAACTAACAGAGTAAATAATTCCATACTTCAACCCCACAGAATATTAACCACAGATTAACAACCCACTATAGAGGACTTACCAATACACATAAATTAAGCAGCAGTAAGCCACATAAAGCATTTTCCAAAAAACACCTAAACAACATCCAAATGACTAAAATCTCAGAGAAGAAATCTTACCAAGAAGGCCTGAGAGCAAACCCAGGGATAGGAAACAACAGCTCCAACCCTCCCTGCACCTCATCCCTCACTTGACCTCTAGCTCCCTTCCACCAGCGAGCAATACCCAGCTCCAGAGAGCATTTCCACATTTCTAGCCTTCCCCTTATTTTCTTCCTGTCTCTGCTCTATGTATCAACACGAGAAGAGACACTCTCTGCCAATCCCCAGAAGGCAAAGAGTGAGATTCTCCAGCACGCCCGACCAACCACTGCCCAGCTTTACAGAGTGTTCCCCACATAGCACTACAGAGTGTGATTCCAGGCTAGAAAGAACGTGGGTCACCCAAACCAGTCAAGGCAGACCCAGTCACACCCGGGTCAAAGCACCCGGTTGGAGCACCAAAGTGGAGTAGCTTCCCATCACCCAAAAATCGCAGCCATGCCATCCAAATTATAGAGTGTGGGAAGAAGAATGGACTTACATCGTCCCATCATTGTAAATCGCCACGGCAGATGCTCTGATTCGTCCTGCGAAGCCTCACCTCTCGGGCCCTAACCACAACCCATGACGTGGTCACCAGCGTGCCCATACGCCACCCAATAGTTTACCAGACCCTTCGTTGCTGTCACCATTCATCATCTCCCGCTTGTCACCTCCATCGCTACCCGTCGCCCTCCCCCTTGCTCTCGATCTGTTCTCTCTCTCTAAAGGAAATGGCCGAAGGCCCAATTAAAACCAAAATCCCCTTCTTTGTTTGATTCTGAACTGGACCAAACTAGTGAACCCAAACCAAACTAGCATCTTCCCCCTTTTTAATTATATTTTCATTTATTTCTTCAATTTCCACTAATTCAATTTAATTTCCCTTAATGCAATCTTTCGCTTAGTATCTAATTAATCTTAAATTTTAATCCAAACTAATCTAATCAATCTCATTTTATTCTTCTTCCAAATTAACCCTAATTATCATCCAATAATTTTTGTAAATTAAGATCTTACGAATTCGTCATTGTTAATACCTCAATAATAATCCTATTAATCATAATATCTTCAATCACTTCCCAATTATTCTTATTAAATTCTGATATAAAAAGTTGGGTTATTACATCCAAGTTCATAAGTTGTAATATCCATTAACCAAATTGTTGAATTACATTTCTTCTAAACTAACAATTGTTATCCAACACCACAATCCAATTATAATGACAGTAGAAATCAACATATTTGACATAAACCATACCATCAAACTTGTCCAATTAACAATCAACAAATACCCATCTAGTTACAGATTACCAAAACACAACACCACAAGTCTAAGAATACAGAGAGCATTCACAATAATTTGTCAACATAGAAGTATCCAACACAGAACATATCATCCTTAATTTCTTCATCTTGAACTATCAGGAAATTATTCAATCCAAAGAAATAGAAAACATATATCATTTCATTGTCTAGATTCATAAATCGAAGAGCAAAAAACACCCATTACTTGCAGACTTCTCCCTTCAAAGCTTCATAATTGTTAGCCTTTTTGTTAGGCTAAGCTTTATTTTGATGATGACTAAAATGGTGATTAATTTAATAAAATCAATAAGTTGTATTTTGCGATATTCGAATATTATTCTTAATGTTTTATAATTAATACTTATATTCATATTTATTGAAAATACCCTCAAAATGGGTATTATTAATGTTCTAACAAGTTCATCTAAGTCCATGTAGGAAATATATATATCGTTTCGGGACTTAGGAAAATCAAGAATGTTAAAAAGGAGCAAAATGTCGACGAACAGAACAAAACGGTTGACCGCACGGTCGACCATCAAATGAACAGATTGCTCCAGAATTACTGCATGAAGTGCGGTCGACCTCAGCGAAGGCATATTCCAATGGTCAGATCTCAACGGCAGAATTGCAATGGCTAGTTAAAAGGGTCGACCGTTTTGTAATAAGGTCAACCTTGTGAGCTGTGTTTATAAATATGGGATAACACCAAGCTCTCCATAACAAACCGAGAATCATGGCGAAGCCCTGCCCATTTTTATACACGATTTAATCACTGTGAGGTTGTAATATTGTAAATCCAATTCTCCCCAACACATAAACTTGTGAGTTATATTCGGGAGAATTTGGATTAGATAGATTGCGCTTTAATTTTTTATTCTTTATCTTTGTGCTAAATTTTAAAGGGTGATTCTCTAAGAATTCATCACAATAGGGTGACAACCTGAAACACTTGAGATACTCGTAGGTTAGATTGAACACCCGTAAGTTCAATCATTGGGTGACGCCCCGTAAAAGTCAAATATTGGGTGACGCCCTACAATAGTCAAATTAAGGGTGATGTCTCGTAGGAGTCAAAGGTTGATGACCTTAGAATTAGTCAAGGGTAATGCCCCGTTTAATAGTCAATTTGTAAACGGTTTTATTGGCACCCGTAAGCCAATTACTTAGTGTATCTACAAGTGGAACTTGGAGCGCGGACGTAGGCGAGTTTGCCGAATTGCGTAAACAAATATCGTGTGCACTTCTCTAACCCTTACTCTTTTATTTATGCATTTATTGTGATTGGTTATTTAATCGTATTCGATAAATTGTTTGGAGATTTAGAGAATTGAAATATCGTACGAAAATATTAAAACGCTATATTCACTCCCCTTTATAGGCGTATATCGATCCTACAATTGATATCAGAGCGGGTATTTAAATTTTTGTGTGATATTTTGTTGACTGTGCACATTGCTATAATTTGTTAAATTTCATTGTTGAAATTTATTTGAATATCATTGATTTGAAATTATATATATATGCACACTATGGACTCCAACATGTACGAATTAGGTCAATGCACATCTACACCTCCACATTTTGATGGTTGTAATTATTTGTATTGGAAGTGTAGAATGAAAATATTTATACAATCTATTGATTATGTTTTATGGAAAATCATTGAAAAGGGAATAACTCTTCCTAGACCAACTTGTGAATTCAATGATTTAGATAAAGGGAATTGAAACTTAAATGCTAAAGCAATGAATATTTTGTATAGTGCCTTGAGTAAAAATGAATTTGATAGAGTTCAATCATGTTTTAGTGCTTATGATAATTGGAATCTCTTGAGCTAACACATGTAGGTACAAATCAAAAGATTGAAAGTGGAAAAAGCTCATCCTCCGAAAAAGAGGAGGAAAAGGTCAACGTATACTTCATGGCCAACGGTATTGAGGTAAACAACTATGATAGCAATTCGGATTCTAATGATGATTATGATGGTAATTTATTTAGTCAATTGTTAGATAATTTTAATGAGCTCAATAATAAATATAAATTGTTGAAAAATGAGAAAAACAACTTGATCAAAAAGCATACTATTTTGAATAAATCTCTTGATGATCAAATTGTAGAATTAAAAAGCATGATTGATATTTCTAATGCTTCTCTTGAATCTCTTGAGCATGATAGTAGCAACTTAAGATTGGTAAATGATGGATTGACTTCTACTATCAAATGTAATGAGCATGAAATTAATCATTTGAAATTGTTGAATAATAAATTAAATACAACTATTAAATCACATGAAAATGAAATTGATTTATTAAATTGTAAAAATTGTGATTTGATTACTATTAATGAATGTCATAACCATGAGATTTATGATTTGAGAATTATGAATGATAAATTGAATAATTATATCAAATCATGTGAAAATGAGATTCAATCTTTGAATGTTAAATCCAAATCTACTATTGATGTTAATGCTAAAATTGAATCTCTTGAGATTGATATTTGTGAATTGAAAACCAAGAATGATGATTTGAATTCTACAGTGCTTAAATTCACAAATGGGAGCAAAAATTTAAATATGCTCTTGAATTCGCAATGGGTCACTTTTGATAAAGTCGGTATTGGATATGAACCCTTTGCAAAGAAAAAGAATTACACAAATTTATTTGTTAAGTCATCTATATGTAATTCTTGCAATTGTGTAGGACACAAATCTTTTTGTTGTCCATTGAAATCAAATGCTAATGTGAAATCAAATTGTGATTCTAAATTTGTTCATCTTTTGAATTTAAATTCTAAACTTAAATATAATTTGAATTCTAAACTTGTGTGGGTTTCTAAAAGAACCAAACTCATAACAAATGGACCCAAAATGGTTTGGGTACCAAAGAGTTTGAGTTGATTGTGTGTAGGTTTGAGGTTCTCCCAAGAAGCTTAAAAGGAGAATGGATATTTGCATATCCAATACGAAAAAGGGAGAAGCTTCAAGAATACCTCCAATGCTTTAAAAATAGAAATAAACTTGGTGGAGGTACACAATTTTTTTTAATTGATTTAATTTGATTATTGAATTCTTTGTTTGGAATTGAGTTGAATCAATTCTATTTTCTTGGTTAGGTTTGAAAGATAATTTGATTTTGATTTTGGATTGAATTGATAGATATCATAGATTGTGATTTTGATTATTTCCTCAATTGTTATCTACGATTTGAATTGTCTATAATCTTACTTAAATTGGCTTCAATTTGCTATTTGATTCTTGAGTTGATTCAAATGTGATTAGTGGAACATTTTCTTGGATTAATTGTTAGCTTAATCTTTTTGTATATATAGGTTGAAATATGCTTTATTCATTCAATTAGTATTTTGATGAATGGTTTAAATAATTGGATTCTAAATTGCATATCTTTGAAAGAGTGTTGGATGTTTAATTTTGTTGATTTTCGAGTGAATGGATAGATATCATAGGTTGAAAATTTTATTATTTCTTCATTTGATATCTAGGAATTGAGATGTCCTTATCCCTTCAATCTACATTTTGATGGTGTGTATTCCAACAACTTAGTCTCTAAATTGAACATGCTAATGCAAACATTAGATTGTAGGATGCTAAGTTGAATGATTGTTTGGAATAAATTGCTTTATCTTTTTGAGAATGTACTTCTCCCATGAATTGAAATTAGCTTGATATAAGTGAAGACGAGTAGAAGATTTGTTAATAATGATGTTTGTTGATTTCTCCCTTGAATTGCAATTGGTAAATAAAATAGAGGGAGAAAATAGAATTGTTGAGAATTGATTTAAATCATTGACTTGTTTCAAAATTGTTAAATTTCGACTTTGAAGATTGTGCTTCCGCTACGACTCCAAATTAGTTTTTCATCAAAAGGAAGAAAATTTTTGTATATAATTTCTCAATTGGTACTATATTATAAGACTTTATTTTTGGAATCATATTCTCCAAACATTTTTTTAAAGGAGCAATAACTTTTGTAGTTGTTTTCAACTTGATATCATTAGTTATCCTTGGTTTAAAATCTCTAAATCGATATCAATAATAACTTCTATTTTGAAATCTTCAAATTGGAATTAAATCTTGGGTTTCGTTTTAAACCTCTACAATTAGTATCTATCTTTAATTTCCATCCCCAATATTTTTTGATTGTATGCAATGATTTAGGGGGAGAGGAATGATCCTTAATGGGAATATATTTGAAAAATAGACTATATCATTTTTTTTTTATATTTGGATTTTATTTCAACAATTGATATGCATTGGATTTTATTGTTTCGTGATGGTCATTCTTGAGTAGTTGCATATAGGTTGGAATTTTGTTTTTATGTATAATTCATGCAATAGAAATTGTTTGATATTGAATTTGTTTAGTAGAATACTCTTATTATCCCCAATTTCATTAGTTTATATGTGTCCAATACTTTCAATTGGTTGTTTGAAATTAGAAATAGTCTTAATTCAATACATGGTGTAATTTGAATTAGTGAAGAATGAGAGTTCAATATAGTTTAATTATATTAAACACCAATTAGGTCGAATTTTATCAAATCAAGTATAAAAATCTGTTCAGACCAAAAAGGTCGACTGCACATTCGTTTCGTCTGTTACTTAGAGGGAACGGTCGATCTCAAAAATGACAGATTCATTTCCTCTGTCATAGAGACAGAAAAGGTCGACCGCATACTTACAAAGGGTTGACCCTTTCATTGATTTTAAGTCAAATTTTGTCGACCTAACCCTAATTTCAAACGATCTCATCGGCGATTTCTGGCGTCTCCTCTATCCTGTCCTTCGATTTCTGGCGATTCTGTCATGTTCGTTGTCGCTCCAGCTCCGTTTTATCATTCTCGTCTCTTCAATCTTCCTCCACAATGTCTAGACGAATCAGAAAACGAATTAGGCAAGGTAAATCCTCTCAGTCCCATTTAGAAGATTTTTCTTCCCATTTGTTTATCAATGCTGGATGCAAGGTTAGATTTGACGAAGATTATAAGTATAGACCATTCATTTTATCCCAAAAAATCTCTTGGAATCGTTTAGGAAATTCGAATTTAGAGAAACTTTGATGGGGTTGTTTCAGTTTTTCTATTTTGACGATCCCTATTCTGAAGATCCTATCCGTTTGTTTTATTCTAACATTGAATATAGTCCAAGACCATTAAAAGTGACTAGCATGGTGTATGGCAAGCACATTTGTTTAACTCCCAACCATATCAATTCTTTATTGGATTTCGAGCGAGGTTCAGGATATGAGGAATTTTATACGAATTCGAGGGATAAGACTTTTATTCATTCTTATGCTGATATAAATTTCTTAAGATGGATTCTTAAAGATTATGAGCAAGGCTTCTTGATCAAACCTAAGGCACGGGATTTGAATGTTAAAGCCCATGTGATTCATCACAGTTTATCCTATAATTTGGTTCCGAGAGATGGTCACCGTGACAATGTCAGTTGTATGGACCTTTATGCGCTCAAGCACATTTATGATCATCAGCCGTTCAATATTGGCTATATTATTCTTCAAGTGATGATCGAAACCGTTGGAAGCACCTCTCGTTCATTGCCCTACAATCTCTTGTTCATGAGAATTTTTCAATCTCAAGGTGTGCAAATTCCTGTTTCGGTGCCCAAACTTCCCCTCCGTTCAGTGGATACTTATTCCATGCACACATTGACATGTATGGGTTTTACCATGGGTGATGATGGTGTATGGGTGGCTAGAGCACCTAGGGCTGCCATCCCAGCCCAAATATCGAGTTCTGATGATGATGACGATGCCCCAATGCCTGATCCAAATGCATTAGCTGGCCCATCAGTTCCTCCCTCTTCTTCCAGACCCTTAGCGCATGCCTCCTCTTCTACCACTTATCCAGCTTCAGTTGAAGAGCGACTAGATTTATTGATAGGTTATTTCTTATCTTTTCAAGATAAATGTCTTGCTTTTCACTCTGAGATTCGAGAACAAATTCGCTCGCATCATGAAGAGAACCTTGCATTTCAATCCGATGTTCACTCCAAATTGGAAATTCTTCAACGTGGTGTCACCGAAGTGTCCAATGCGATTTATGGCACCCAA
Source organism: Begonia loranthoides (assembly GCA_022433065.1). Lineage (NCBI taxonomy): Eukaryota > Viridiplantae > Streptophyta > Magnoliopsida > Cucurbitales > Begoniaceae > Begonia > Begonia loranthoides. Next base: position 22,127,873 of record CM039485.1, read on the forward strand.
TTCTTCAGTGAGCATAACATTCCTCCTGCATCCGATGATGTTCCTCCTATCCATGATGATGATCCTCTTGCAGATACTACTTAGCCTTAGTCTTTACATTTTGTAAAAGTACATTAACTCCTGTTTTTACTCATTTAGCTTACCTCTCTACTCTCAGTCATGTATTGTGAATGATATGTTCTGAATACTGCATGACAATTTTTGATTGTGAATACTGTTTTGGGTATATTGTAAGTCTATGCAAGAACATATAGCTTTGTTGGAGAGTATATAAAAAAAGGAAACCATGCCAAAATTTTTCAAAACTTTTTCTCTATTTCTATATTTATTTGCTATTGTCCAAAGAAAAGAAGAATATGGATTTGTGCATAACGATAGGGGCGAAACTTAATTTTAACCTTGAATTTATCTAAGGGGTTTGTCAATTAATACTTATTTGGGTTTTTTTTTAAGTTGGATGACTCATAATTTTATTTGATCCTCTCTCAGTATATCCATATTGATGATCTTATAGGGAGAGAGAAATATTAAGTTGTTGATTATTGCTCTAAGGGGGAGAGCAAATACTTGAATGTGTGGAATATCCTCATTCAATTGATTTTTTCATTAACATAGGGGGAGAGACATTTGAATTGAGGTTGATTTTATACATTGGTATCTCTCTTAGAAATTTTATTTTTGAACTTACAATTGATATCATACTTAGAACAAATGATTTGATTTTAACATTGGATTTACAAATGATATCCTTTGAAAACTTGTTTTGCTTTAAATTGTGAATTATGAATGGGTATCCATTGTTAATTTCTTAACTCTTAAATTGGTATCACTGGCGATAAATTAAAAATTTGTCTACAAGTCTTGAATTTAAGTGGATTCTAGTTCCTACTTTTGGTATTTATCTCTTGAATCCCATATATTTTTTTGGTATCTATGTTTTACATTCTAATGTCTAATTTGCTCCAATGAATCATGTATGCTTAATTAAAAAAAGGGGGAGAAGACTTTTTTGTTAGAAATCTTTGTGATTGTGGTTATTTACAATTGGTTTTTTATTTTTAACCACATGAAATGTTTTATTGAATTCTTCTTAATTGTGGTTGCTTCATTTGGTATCTCTTTTTAACCACAACTTAGAATTAAATGTTACTGCTTAATTCCACCCTTGTTTGATTTGTGGATAAATTCTTTGATTAAGGGGGAGAAATTTATTTTTGATAGAATTAATTATTGACACTATTGTTGAGATTGTCTTTGGATTCTCATACATATTCCCTAAATTTCTTCTTGTTGCTAATGTTCAAAAGGAAGCATTTCTTCGATGGATCTTTTGATACTCTCATTTTGATAACATTTATTGATTGTATTTGGACTCCCCTCCCCTAGAATTACTTTTTGATTATGACAAAAAAAGGGAGAATGATGTATAAGTTGTGATGTATTTTAGGGGAAGTTTCGTAGCATATTCCATGACTTAAATTGGTTGAAAATTGCTAACTTAATTGGAAAAATCTAATATGCAATAGTTATTTGCAAATGCTTAGTTTTTAGAGTAAGCAACTTATTGGATTTTGTCATTATCAAAAAGGGGGAGATTCTTAGCCTTTTTGTTAGGCTAAGCTTTATTTTCATAATGACTAAAATGGTGATTAATTTAATAAAATCAATAAGTTGTATTTTGCGATATTCGGATATTATTCTTAATGTTTAATAATTAATACTTATATTCATATTTATTGGAAATACCCTCAAAATGGGTATTATTAATGTTCTAACAAGTTCATCTAAGTCCATGTAGGAAATATATATCGTTTCGGGACTTAGGAAAATCAAGAATGTTAAAAAGGAGCAAAAGGTCGACGAACAGAACAAAACGGTCGACCGCACGGTCGACCGTGAAATGGACAGATTGCTCCAGAATTACTGTATGAAGGAAAGGGTTGACCGCACGGTCGACCTCAGCGAAGGATATTCCAACGGTTAGATCTCAACGGCAAAATTGCAACGGCTAGTTAAAAGGGTCGATCGTTTGGTAATAAGCTCGACCTTTTGAGCTGTGTTTATAAATATAGGATCACACCAAGCTCTCCATAACGAACCGAGAATCGTGGCGAAGCCCTTCCCATTTTTATACATGATTCAATCACTGTGAGCTTTTAATATTGTAAATCCAATTCTCCCCAACCTATAAACTTGTGAGTTATATTCGGGAGAATTTGGATTAGATAGATTGCGCTTTAATTTTTGATTCATTATCTTGTGCTAAATTGTAAATGGTGATTCCTTAAGAATTCATTAACACTAGGGTGACATCCCGAAACACTTGAAATATTCATAGGTTAGATTGAACACCCGTAAATTCAATCATTGGGTGACGCCCTGTAAAAGTCAAATATTGGGTGACGCCCCGCAGTAGTCAAATTAAGGGTGACGTCTCATAGGAGTCAAAGGTTGACAACCTTAGAATTAGTCAAGGGTGACGCCCCGTTTAATAGTCAATTTGTAAACGATTTTACTGGCACCCGTAAGCCAATTACTTAGTGTATCTCCAAGTGGAACTTGGAGCACGGACGTAGGCTAGTTTGCCGAACCGGGTAAACAAATATCGTGTGCACTTCTCTTACCCTTACTCTTTAATTTATGCATTTATTGTGATTGGTTATTTAATCATATTCGATAAATTGTGTGGGGATTTAGAGAATTGAAATATCGTACGAAAATATTAAAACGTTATATTCACCCCACCTCTATAGGCGTATATCAATTCTACAATAATTTTTCAGAGAAACACTCGACCATCATCACAAGAGAGAAAGAGTTCTCTACAGCTCACCATTTTCCCTAGTTCTCTATGGTCATCCTCAATACACAAAGAACAATTCTCTACCGAGTCCAAGGAAATAGAGAACCATAGCCTTCACTCTCACTCTTTTCTCTCCTTAAGAACACAAGACATGAAGATCACCCGAGAGCAGGTCCCTACAGATGCCATCCACTGCCATACCTATATAGCCAAAGAAGACTTCACTGGTTGATGGGAAAATGACCCACTTCAAGGAGGGTGGTCCAACTAGCAAATTCCACGTGGAACACCTACTATCACCTTGGAAGAAGCAGCTGAAGAAAAACCCACTTTGATTCACCACGAATTCGGACCCACCCAAACAAAGAGTCATTATCTGTAACATCCCAATATTTTAAGATGAATAATTATCGGTATATTACCAAGGACGTTGGAGCGTTAAGCTTTTGAATAATATATGTAACGTTTGTCCTCGTATACGTGATATAATCGAAGTGGTGAAGTTGTGGAAATATTGCATAACGTAGCTAGAAGAGTCATTTGGCAATGTGTTTTGATGAATAATGCATTGGGGAATCAAGTTGAGTGTGAAAAGATGAAGAAATGTGAAGAAAATGGACTTAAGGATGCCTTAGGATGCCATTTTGCATCCTAAACTCAATGTTGGTGATGTTGCGGACGCTGGCTGGGGTTGTGCAGACGCACAAACCAGCATCCAATTTGAATCTATCTTGAACTGTTGTGTTGCGGATGGCACATGCAGACGCGGAGGACGCAGAAATTGGCGTCCGATTTTAATCTGTCTTAAGCTGGTGTGTCATGGACGACACATGCGTACGTAGAGGATGATGAAATTTGCGCCCGCAACGAATCTGTTTTGAGCTGTATACTTAAGGATGATACAAGCGGACGCTGCGGACGCGAGAATTTGCGTCCGCAATGAATTTGTATTGACTCTGGACACATTCGGACGATTAAGGACGATGCTGATGTGAATAAAAGGAGTCCGATTTGAATCTGTCCAATTTTGATTTCATGCGGACGACACTATACGGAGGGTGCGGACGACATAATGGCGTCCACAACCTGATTTCGGACGATACGGACGTATGTTTAGGACGCAATTTGCCGCGTGATTTTGGTCTAGCGGATGACATGTACGGCGTTCGCATGCGTCCGAATCGCAGCAGTTCTGTGAAAATTAAGGGTTAATAATTAGAAATCCTTTGTCGTTTCACCATTTATTCCACGAACGGGAAACACAGGCGATGCTCCCTATGCCTCCAGACCGTAGCCCACTCTAGGAGCCGCCTCCCCTCCACCTTTTAGCATCCAATTTTCTTCCTCTAGGTATTGATCGTCGTTTCCTTTCTGGGTAATGTTCATCCTCTCCCTTTTCCTTATTCATTTCTTCTGCATAAGTTCCAAGTGAAAGACAGGGAGGGAACTGAGAGTTTGATAGAAAGCAAAGTGAAAATGGGGGGATCAAAGTAGAGAAGGAGGACGGAGCTCGAGTAACGGCTGAGACTAGTCTGGTTCTACTGTTTCAGTTTAGTTAAGACTTAAGATTTGAGTTAGATAACGTCTCTGTTGTATGTTTGCACCTTGAGTAATTATTCAAATATGTTTTGTATGGCCATTACACTCTCTGTTGATGGCATCCATATGAGTAAGATTGTTTGGTTAGTAATCTATTGTGTAGTTGCCTGAGAGACATCAGTAAATGTTTCTGTTGTAAGTGCTATGCTAAGTTTGGAATCCACATATATAAATTGGCTATGTAGTTGGGTTGAGTTCTGTTGGCTATACTTGTTGGACGATAGTGCTCTATAATTAGATTTGTTGGACGTTAATGAGAATAGATGTGTTATGAACAAGCCTCGGTGTATAGGAGTAAGCTATGTTCTGGTATCAATGACTAGATATTTTGTAGTCGAGTTGTGATCGTTAGTGATGAATGTGCTACTTTATGAAGGTAATTGTTGAAGATGTTGGAAGATGAAGAAGAATAACGGCAGAATGTTGCTCAATAAAGAATTGAGGTAAGGATTTGGGTTTGTCTTGGCCTTGTGCCCTACACCCAAGTAAAGTGTGTGTGAGTAGAGTTAGTGTTCTTAATCATAAAAATTATGTTTAGTAAACAAAGAGAATTTCATATTTCATTGCTATTAGAATACTATAACGATTGAGATTGAAGCATGGAAACATGAAAAGGTGGTACAACGAAAAGTATGAAAATGAGATAAAGAACCCTTGAAGGAGGGATACGCCAGAAAAGGGAACGAATGCAAATAAATAATGTTCTGGATAGGCGGGATACGCCTATAATGAAGAGGAAATATCTAGCATGAGAAATTGAAATAAGAATAATTGTTTGAGTATGTATAGGCAGTTAGTGATGATTGTTCTTAATATGCAATTACGTTATGAATCGTTAAGTGAAATAAAAGCAGATAAACCGCCTAGGATCACTAAGCAGAAAGACCACCTAGAATGATAGGAAGCATGACTAAGAAGTTAAGTGAAACAAAGAAGTTAAGTGAAACAAATAATATACAAGAGTAAGGATAAGAGTATGTTAAAGCATAATTGTGATAAGTTTTATCTACATAGAAGAAGTATGTTTAATTCTTTAACTAGACTCTTATATGTTAAGAGAAGCATGGAATTATAGTATGTAGCATGAGCATGTTTAGAAATTACTATGATGAATTAGTGATGCATGTCCTAATGATAATCAATTTAAGCATGTTAATTGACTAGACCTTTAGTATGTTGAGTAATTTGTTGAGCATGTAATTAACCGGGACAATAACTAGACTAGTAAGTATAGTATGTTAATTCGATTATTGACTCTCAAGCATGTTTCTATGTTTATTTTAGATTTTTATGAGCATGTTTAGTTAATGATATGAGCCGCACACTACTTTACTGCCTTTTGTGTTCGCTAGTTATTACAATTCGATATCAATTCAGTAAGGCAATTCTTTATATGCACAAGTTCAATTATAGTATGATTATTTCAATGCGTATTCCGTTTCCGTTATTGTATGTTATGATGCAGTATGTTTCATGTGAATAGAAATCCAATAGGGAGTACCCCAAGGAATGGTACCCACATGCATGAGTGAGGAAAAAGACTAATGAAAGAATGATCGGGATGAGCGAGATACGCCATCACCGAAGAAAAACCCTCCGGCGAGATACGTCGGAAGGGCAGCAACTCTAAAGGCGGGATACGCCAAAAGAGGAAGACCCTTGGAGGCGGGATACGCCAAAAAGGGGACGAAGGCTAAGAAAAGAATGTTCGGGATGAGTGGGTACGTCATTACCGAAGAAACCCTCCGGCAGGATACGCCGGAAGGGTAGAAACTCTGAAGGCGAGATACGTCGGAAGAGGAGGAACCTTGAAGGCGAGATACGCTAGAAAAGGAACCGAAAAAGGAAGTTGGAGGGTAGATTTCATCCTCTAAGAACCCTCCAATCTTCAGACTCAGGATACAAGTAAAGAACGAACGTAATGAAAGAATTGGTTTAGGTGGCCCCCATTCGAAGCGAAACTAAAGAGAGATGCATAAAGGATTTCTCCATATCCTTATTGGGCGAAAGCTCATGTCCTTACTTGTGGTGTAGAAAACGATGAACAGAGAAGAGAAAGATGATGAACACGAAATGAAGCAGGGATGGATGATTTCGCACACAGGAGATTCGGGTTGGCAAGGCAAAGACAAAGAAAAGCAAATGGTTGTGAATTAACGAAGTAATGGTCAAGTTTTATTTGATAGATGAAATGTTTAAATGGTTTAGCATTCATTTTTGATAGAATTCTTAAGTCAGTTATGATTGACAAAGGTTGATTTTAACGCTTCCGCAGGATTTTAAAAGACGATTTTTAATATAGCATTTACGCTTTCGCATATGTAGTAATTAGTATTCCTAACGAGTTATAAGAGAGAGATGGTAGCGATCCAGTTTTAGATGCACTTTGACACACGTGTTTTCAAAAGAAAGAAAAATTCAAATTTTTATGCATTTTTAAGATTTACGAAAAATCCGGGTAGTTACATTATTCGCACTCGGCCGAATTCCCCTGCCCAGTGCCAACTCATTTTTTCCCAATTCATCTATGCCATATCTTCCAACAATTTCGTCCAATAATTCGCAGCTACAAATCCAAGCAATCAAAACACCAAAATATAATGCATAAATCAACTAAGACATTTACCTTAGACCCGCGATTCATTGCAACGCGGAAGCTCAAACCCGTGCCCTAGCCGTGGCACATCCACAACATCACCAGCAGCACATTGCACCAGGAGTCGCAAGTCGAAACAGAGCTTCTCTGATGTCGTCATCATCTTCCGCTTGTGCCTCCTTTTTTCTCACGCCCCCTATCGATCTCTCGATTTCTTTTCTCTTCCCTCAGGGTCTCTCTCCTTTCCCTTCTTCAATTTTCAGCCACAGTTTCCTTCCATTTTCTTTTCTGCCTTTTCTATTGTCAAAAACCAAACTGGAGCGATGAAAACAAGTTCACCCTTCCTTCTATTTCTTCAACAGATTCAACCTTTCCCTCCTATTTCAATTATTCCTTTTATCTCAATTCCTAATCTCCTTATAATTAATCTGCTTACATGCATATGGATGAAGATTGGGGCTTAGGGGCATTACCTCAATCAAAGTCTTTATTTGCTAGTTTATGATACCGGAAAAACAAGCAATCTAGCAAAAACTAGGTGCTCGAGGTATGCACCACTAAACAAATTGATTACTTGGCTTTAAAAAATAGGATGGATCAAAGTTTTGCTAATGATGAGTCTATTCAACCCAAGGGGATTAGAAATACAGACAAAGTGGCTAGTGTTGATTTTTTTTCCCATGATGTACGATTCTGTGATAAAGTTTCGAACTTGGATTGTGGGATAGACTATCTTGATATGATCGTTGATGACTTTCTTATTATTGTTTTATATGGATACTCTAATAAGAATGAGTTGACTCATTATGTCAACAATTATTTCCCATTTGATCTGGGTGGACGATATGTTGATGAACCTATGAAAGAGTTGTCCTAAAAGCACATACATATTATTCTCGGATTGGGGAAAGATGAACCCGCTGGTATGTTGCTGCTATTTCTATTAATTTTATTATGAATTCTACTCTGGAAATTTGGGATTTTGTTCTTTATTGGATTGATGCAGTGTTTGTGAAATTTGAGCTTAATTGGATGTGGATTGATGATTGTGCGTCATTTTTAAGATAGTATCTGAAACTGTAATTTTTCTTGCACCATTTTGACCAATGGGGTTCTTTCAGCGTAACTTCTGTTTCGGTACAAGTTTAATTCTGACTTTTGGAAGAGATTTTTCTCATATATGAAGGTTTGTGCTACCCAAATTTCATGCAAAAAGTCATTGAATTGCCCAAGATACGATTATTACAAGTTCCCTTTGAAAATTGCCATTCCGAGAAATCTACCTTGCCAACCCGAACAGGTTTCAACGTTTCTATCATAACTTTTTATTCCTTTGGAGTTTGACCTTGAACTTTTGAAGGCTTGTTTTTAACTTATATGGTGATGAATATCCAAAAAGCAAGCCTAAAGTCCACAAATTAGCCAATTTTTATTGCTATCGAAATTGTACCAACTGCTGCCAACTCATAATTTCTGCCTTGTGCAATTTTGTGCTTCATGATGTTTCATTGGGTTGATGGAAAATAAACCACAGTAAGAGATGAAATTGGATTCATGCTCAAGCTTCCAAACAAGGGTGTAAGGGGTTCTTGAAGAAGTAAAAAGGAAAGTGGGTTAGGTCATGGATTTGATGTCAAATCCTCAATCACCCCGGGAGGATGATGCGCCCCAAGACCCTCCACCAAAACCCGAGCCATGAGGCTTCTTGTTTAATTAATAAGTTGTTATTTTGTAGGTTGGAATAAACTAAAGAACTTTGAAGATGAGCCAAAGCATGAGGATAAAGCGGCTCCTAAGCTTGCACTTACTTGGAAGCAAATTATAGAAGAAAGGGTAGACATTACAAATCTGCCTACAATCCAACCATGGTGGAGTATTTGACGTTTTTATAGACACGAATGATCTCAAATGAAAATGTGTTCTTCATACGGTTCATAGCACACATCTATAGCTTTCCAAAGTGGTATTGTTAGTTATATTTGAGATTCATTTGATATGTCAAACGTTCCGTTTACAAAGACCAAAATCCAACCTCGGACCTGTTTGTGTTTTATTGTTTGGGGTCACTTTTGTCATTTGATTTTAGGGCATTTTTGTAATTTCTTTTGAACTTTCATTAGGGAGGTATTTAGCCTTCCCTAATGAAGAGGGAAATCAGTTTAGAAACCCTTTTCCTTGCTGAAGCAAAAGTCTTGTGGAGCTTGTCTCTTCCAACCAAGGTGTTCGATTTACTTGCAATCTACACCGAACCAATCCTTCCATTCATTTCTTGTTCATTCTTGGGGAAGTATTTGAGCTACTTTCTCCAACAGCTTCTCTTGAGGTTGTCTTTGACGTGAGGAGGTAGAAGAACGCATCACAACCAAGGTGGAAGGGCTCTTTTGAAGAAGACCCGATTCAACTCGCCAATCTCGGCCGATTGAGGTTGCGCGGACAACTTGGTAATCTGGTTTTTTGATCGATTCTCCTTAAGTTCTATTCTATAATTCTAGATTGAGACTTGGTGCTATTCATTTTCGTGATTCTTTTATTGGAATTGATGGATTTGGGGTTATATAATGCTAGTTATGCTTGAATGTTCAAAGAGACCGAAATCTGTAATTTTCTGCAAAACCTAGCTCCGAGGAGATCCGCGACTTAGCTTAGTGCACGATTTTCTTCCGATTTTCCTGAAGAATACCCCTGTAATTTTTACCTGAGATTATTGGTCTCCCAATCCTTGAGAAATGGTGGGCGGAATCGCTTAATTTGGATTCGTATTTTGAAAGTTATGCCCACTTTACTAGGATTGGTACAAAACTGTTTTTTTGGGATTTCTAATTCCGAGCAGTGAATTCATCCAAACACTACTCCGTGTGTACGATTTTTTTAAAGTTTAAATTTCTTGGTGATACAATATTGCATATCTATGGGTTGCTCTATAAATTTGAGATTCATAAGCCTTATGCAATTGGAGAACCGATCGAATTAAATTTTGTGTGCAGAATTGAGAAAGCTGATTAGTCTTGTAAATTGTTGGACTGATTGCATTTTTGTTTTGCATCATAAGGGGCATCTGTTGTTGGTTGAGGAACATCTGTCGTAAGTGGAGGGATGTCCGCCTTAAGTCGAGAGATATCCGTTGTAAGATGAGGGATGTCCGTCGTAAGTGGAGGGAATTTGCTCCCATTTAAAAAAGCGTGTGCTTTGCATATAACCCCCTTCAACATAACGTCCACCAGACATCCATCCCTCATTCTAACAAGCATGAACCTTCATTCGCTAGCGCCTTTGGAGAATGGAGGTCCTCCATCTTGGTTTTCCAGCCACGTTGAGGGCATTGTCCCTCTATCCAATGGGCATAAACCATTATTTGCCAGTGCCTTTGGAGGATGGTCTAACTCCATCCTGACCCTCCATCTTCATTGAGGGATGTCTGTCCCTCTATCCAACAGGAATGAACCTTCGTCTGCTAGTGCTCCTCCTTCCATTTTGAGCGTTCATCCTCGTTGAAAGGAATCTATCTCTTCATCTAGTGGCCAACAAGGACATCCTTCGGCCTTACGATGGCCCCAAGGATACCCCTCATCTTGGATCAACCTTGGACATCTCTCATCGTTGAAGGACGTCTATTCTTTATCCTTGGACATCCTCGTTAGACAGTCCTTCACATTAACGTAATTGTGGCATTTGGCCTCAACGTTTTTTGATAAAAAAAACATGATTGCGAGGTTTGCGTTATTCTTTTTTCATAGTTTGAGGTTTTAGGTGTCTGTGAATTTTCTTCAAGGTTTCGCATGTCGCTGATCCCAAAGCCCAGAGTTTATTTTGTTATTTTCTCCCAATAATAAAATGATCAAAAATGAAAAAGAAAAGTTTAACCAACTCTCTCTTAGAATACATTAAGTCTAAATGCTTACAGTTTATTTTGATAATTAAATATTCTACCTAGCAATTTTTTATTCAAGTGCATATTATTCTTGCTAATTAACATTTCATAATAAAAACTTTGGGTCTCTATTCATCATTGAATGAGAATTACATTTATATAATCTTGTAACCAATCATACTAAATCATTAATGCAAATGCAATCTTAATACCAAATTAGTCTCCTCTACAAATCAAACAATAGACTAACCCCTATTAACTCATATTATAATATTACATATGAACAAATTAACTATATTAGTGCTATCATGAAATTCGGGAAAACATTTGAAAAAGAAATGATTTAAGAATTAAAGTACACAACGAAAGTCACTTACTTAAGGGCCCATCATCGCCAGGAAGGTTACAATAAGGACAGCAACCATCAAAGGCATTATACAATCACGAAGGCTAATGGAAGTGTCCACCCAAAGTTTTTAGGGAAAATGACAAATTAACTATCGTAGTTTTAGATCAATAATAAGTCAACCACTAAGGTTTAAATCTTAACAAGTTAACCACTAACGTATGAAAAAATGACAAATTTAACATTGCAGTGACATTCTCCGTTAAAAATTAATCGGGACGCCGCTGTGGTGTCCCAGGACACTGCAACGGTGTCGTGTATTGCGAAGGAAAACACAAAGTTTTGCATGGACGCCGTTGCGGTGTCCCAGGAGGCCGCAGCCAAGTTGTGTGTTGCGAAGGAAATCGTCAGGACGCCCCTGCGGTGTCGTCAAGACGCCCCTGCGGTGTCCTCAGGATGCCCCTTGCGGTATCCTCACGACACCCCTGCGGTCTCCTTCGAAATTAATGTTTTTATTAGATTTTCGACCTCTTCAACTTCAAACGATCATAACTTTCGCTACGACCCCTAAATCAATTGTTTAAGCTCTCAAATTTGCAATCAAACATTTTTTACCCTAAAAAACGCAGGACACCGCCGCGATTTGCTCGAGATGCCGCAGCGGTTTTCCAGGACGCCGCCGCGGTTTTCCAGGACGCCGCCGCGGCGTCCCGACTACGTTTTAACGGAAAACGTGACTGCAATGGTAGATTTGTCATTTTCCCATATGTTAGGTTAACTTGTTAACATTTAAATCATAGTAATTAACTTGTCATTAACTTGAAACCACGATAGTTGATTTGTCATTTTCCCAAATTTTTATAGGCACTCAATTTCGTAGCAGGGTACTTAGAAATCATTATCGTCCTTTCTGAGAAAGAATCAAACTATGATACATTCATTCTACTACTGTACGCACTTATCATGATTATAATGCATCAAGCTAGAAAATAAAAAGATTTTTTTTTTTCTCATTTTCTTGATTGCTTTTCAATAATTATATTATATCTTCATTTGTTTTCTTGTTGGGTTAATACTTAATAGATGATTCTTTGTTTATTTTTGTCGCAACAACTAATTTCTTTTTTTCATGAATGAAGTTTTTATTATTTATTTTTAAGAATTTATGAATATTAATTTTATTTATTTAAGGAATTTAATTTATTAGCTAAAATATTCAAAAATATCGAGATAAATTATCATATTTATTAACTCATTGTAAAAAAATTCATTTAATAATCATAATATGTATAATACCTAACAACAATTAAATATTATAATTTAATACTTAAATTTTATAAATTAATTTATCAAACATTTGTCTTTTTTTTTTTTACTACCGGTTATTTTAACAATAAAGTAAAGAGTCTTTAATAATAGTGTAAATCATGTCCACGGCATTTGCACCCAAAAAAATGAACCATGGTTTGTCTTCTGAAGTACCATCTGTTGGTGATCGTGATTTGAAGCTGCTCATACCCAGTGTCATTGGCAATTGCATGGGAGAGGTCCTCCCCGAGCTCCTCTTCCAGATTCCAAGTTAGTGAAAACAAAGAGTGAGAAGTCCTCGAGCTCCATTCGCTGCCCTAGAACCTACCCCTATCGTCTATGTGTTCGTCGGAAGCTCCTCGGCCAAACAATAGGAAGAGAAGAATCTCACATCTTGAAGGGAAGAACTTGTCAGAAGATTTAGTCTAAAATGTACTGCTCTTCTTTCCCCTTGCGCAACCAGTAAAAGAGAGAATCATATGTAGAATAGAAGCATTAATCAGTCGAGGAAATGAATGTTGAGAATTAAACTCAAAAAACATTCTGCATTCTGGTGCCTTTTTCATCGATGATTTGAAGGGTCAAATGACAACTAAATTAAATGTATGACCTATGGATTTTAATGCCCTAGATGTCTAGTTTCTGATGGTGCAAGTTTCAAGTCGTTTGGAATTCTCTAGAAGAAGTTATGACGGTTTTAGTAACCAATAGTCAGATATTACGTGATTGTTTCATATTCCGTGTTTAATGCCTTTAAGGTCTTTTAAGTATGTTTATTGCATTAGTTATTGTATGAATTTGAAGAATTTTATTAAATCTATAAATATTGTATTGTGCTTATTTGAGAAATAGAGGGGGAAATACAAATCTTGAAGAAAATTTGGTACAGTGATTTTCTTTCTCGCCAAATACTCCGATTGTTATCAAATTGGTATCAGAGCTATGTCGAACCATGGGAGTATACCGTTGGGACATATGCCGCTGCCACGACTCACCAAGACGAACTACGACAATTGGAACATTCAAATGCGTGCGTTGCTTGGTGCACAAGATGCTTGGGAAGTAGTTGAAATCGGCTTCACGGAGACAGAAACCATTGGCGCCTTGACAGCAAATCAATTAAAAGCGTTGAAAGAAATGCCAATGAAGGACAAGACTGCTCTCTATCTCATCTTTCAAGCTGTACATGAGTCGGGTTTTGAGAAGATTGCTGGTGCAACAACTTCGAAAGAAGCATGGGACACTTTGTAATGACCCAAATTTTTAATTACTTTAAAAATCGTGTAAATTTAAAAGTTTTCTTCTTATAAAAATATCAGAGTATTTATCTTTTATAAAACCTGGTCAGTAAAACCATTTACTTAAAGAATTTATAAATTGCAGCGAAAATAATAAAATCATTTTCTGAAATGCAGCGGAATTAAGACAAAGCATTAAAGAATATTAAATAATTTACAAATCTTTTTACAAATAATTTCCATTTGATTCTTTAGCCCAGCCAGCCACATGATCCATCATGCAAATCCTTCATCGACTGCCTCTTAGTCTGTTCACCTATACGTGTACCTACATCGTAAGATTTAACTAATGAGTCTAATGCTCAGTAAGTGATATAACATAAAAAGGTATGATGCACATGCCATGCAACTTTTAAATCTCTTTTCGTTTTCTGTTTCTGTTTCTCTTCTTTCTTTCTTTTATTTTCTTTTACCGTTTTCTTGATCTTAACTTTGCTTTATCTTGACTTTACTTTACTGTTCCCTTCTTTACTTGATTGTTACTTTACTTTATCTTGAAAGGCGTTAGAGATGTCTAAACTTGACGAGGAGAACCTCACATCCCTAGACGACTCCGTTTATCTTTATCTTTACTTTATCTTGAAAGGCATTAGAAATGTCTAAACTTGACAAGGAGCAACCAACTCAACCTCACATCTCTAGACGTCCCTGTTATATGTTTATTATTGTCTTAATCTTGAAAGGCGTTGGAGATGTCTAAACTTGACGAGGAGGAGCAGTCAACTCAACCTCACATCCCTAGACAACCCCGTTTATGTTTTGTTGTGTGTCTTAATTTTGTAAGGCATTGGAGATGTCTAAACTTGATGAGGAGGAGTGACTAACTCAACCACACATCCCCAGACGACCCCGTTTGTGTTTATCTTTATCTTGAAAGTGTTAGAGATGTCTAAACTTGACGAGGAGGGGTGGCTAACCCAACCTCACATCTCATCACACCCATTTACGTTTATTACTTCACGTTTTACAACCATCTTGTTTCTTCTTTGTTTCCTTTTTGTCATTTTGTAATCATTTTGTTTCTTCTTTGTTTCCTTCTTGTCCTTTTGTAATCGTTTTGTTTCTTCTTTGTTCCCTTTTCAAAAGTATGCATGGAAACTATTTTCGTATCTGTTGAAAAATATGATGTATGATGCTCGTGAATGCATACATTCTCTATTAGAGAATTTAATAAAACAATCAACATACAATTCACAGATCATGCTTATAAATTGTAGACGTGCTTATAAAAATATAAAATAACGAAACATGCTATTTAAAATAGTAAATAACGAAACATGCTATTTAAAACTGTAAACACAGAAACATGCATCTCTTATTCTTGCGATGTAGGGCCCTAAGGACCAAAGCACATGCGTAATACTTACCTGCAGTCCGTGGCGCGTTTGACACTCTATTCTTTTCCCATTAATACATTCAAAATAATTAATATTTATTTATTAATATATATACCCATTATAAACCTTAACTTTTATATCATTATTATGTTAGTTCATTTCGTATTTTTCGTCCAATTATTTTCATCGACTAATTAACTAATGATTATTGACCACCAAATTTTCATAAACCTTAACGCTTAATAATTCTCATTAGTCAACTTATTTACTTAGCAACCTTGCAATAACCAATTCAGTAACTTAATATGTGCAACGAAAATAACAATAACCAATAATAGTTGTTCATTCCATCAATGTGACCTGATCATAAAGAGAATTTACTTCACAATACAATTCATTATCTTTTAATGAAAGTCCATTGGAATCAACAAAGCATTTATTTAGCTTTATTACCCAAAATCACCCCCTGCACATTTAATCCTTCTTGCACCCAACTAATCAATCAATTGTTTTTTCCAAAATCGAGACTTAAAAGCTAGCAATTAATTGGCATTCAAATAGTTCAACCACCCAACCATTTTCTCAACCATTCGAAACCTCTCAAACCTTTTATTAATTTATAGTTCAATGTAATCACAACATAACATTCACAGGAAACCAATTTAGTAGCATAAGCTAAAGTCCAACTTAAAAACTTACATCTAACAATAATTCTTCAAGACAAATCCAACCGTAACAGATAAAACTATCAGCAAGGCTATCAAAAGGATAAACTTAAGCAACTAAGTTTCATTCAAACAGTAGGTTAACCATTATCTCATCAAAGTTCCAGTAGTATTAACGGTTAGAAACAACATGAACCGTCCCACACTATTATAATCCAAACAGATAACAACAGCCATGTCCAAGCATAACATCCAGTAATCAACAGTTACCCAAAATGCATAATACAAATTTAAACAATGAACATCCAGTTTACTGGATATATGAATGTCCAACAATAGGAACCATTTCAAGCACCATTAGTGCACTTTAACAAGAAAATTTAATAACGCACAGTAGAGCAACCTTAATAACATATCCATCACCCAGAAAATAAATCAAGGAACAAGGAAAGTCCATTACTAGTAGACCCGAGAGTGTTGCTGCCAACCTCTCATTCTCCATTTTCTCCTTTCATCCTCCATGACACTTGGCCATTTCCTCCATCTCCAGCACTTCTTCACTGTCACTCACAGATTAATGCACACACAGAGAACAGAATCACCTTCCGTATCCACCCACTACTGCCATCCATTTATAGCCGAACAAAAGCCTACAGGGAGCAGAAAAAAGATGAACAATCACACATTTTAATGGAGAAGGTTCAATGCTTCATCACCACGTGGAAAGCTGAAATCGTTTTGGGAGAAGAAATAAACCGGTTCAATGGACCAACAGAAACAGACCGATGCCCTGCTCCAGCCATCCTCGCCCCTGCCGACACCAAAACGCCTCTCCACCGACGCCAAATCAACCAAAATCGGAAGCCAAGAAGGTGAACATCAAACATAGAGCATTGACTTACCTCCACCGGCGATTTCGTAGCACCAATCGACCCGTGCCCTCGCCGCACGGTACACCCATGACCGCTGCAGTATCCCTCATCGTTGTCAGTCTTTTCACGTTCACCGAATGTCACCGCAAACTCCTGTCGCTCGCCGTCACCTCACCTCCCGCGATCTCTCTCTCTCTTCCTCTTGATCTCCCTCACTCTCCCTGTTTCTCTCGGGTCACTGACTCCCCCTTCTCTTCTCATCCCTTTCTTCTTCAATTAAAATAAAAACCCAATTTAATAATTAATCCCCAATTGACCGTGGACCAACCCCTGAACTGGTTCACAAGCTGAACCGGTTCAGCTTCTTCACCCTTAATTCTTCTTCCAATTAAATAAATTCTTCATTTCTTAAATAATTAAATTCTTTATTTAATTATTTTCTTTCCAATTCAAATTTTCTTTTCTCCGAATATTGCATGACAATAATTATCGGTCCAATTAAAATTCTTGAAGTCGACTTCCAAAATAATTATCTAATAATTCATATAATTATGTCCCAACAATTATTTTTCTAAACTTTATTTTCATGATAATAAATTCCATAATAAAATTTCCTTGAATAATCCAATTATACCCCCAATTAATTTCTCATCAAATAAATCTCAATTATCCCTATTAATTCAGTTATGACAATTAGGGTATTACACACTTTGCAAAAAGTGTTCAAGGGTGCCGATCGAATTAAATAAGTGTGGCTTCAAACTCTTCGTGGCGAGTTGGAGGCCATGAAGATGAAGGAGTCAGAAGACATATCAACCTACATCATGCGTGTGCAAAAGTGGTGAATCAACTTAAACACAATGGAGAGACCCTCACGGATGCAAGAGTCATTGAGAAAATTCTTCGTTCATTGACCGTGACTATTGAGAATGTTGTGTGCACAATCGAGGAGTCAAAGAATTTGGAAGAGATAACCATCGATGAACTTGCGGGCTCTCTTGAGGCACATGAACAAAGGAAGAAGAAGAAGGCACAAGAAGTCTTGGAGGAGGCCTTACAAACAAAGACGACTATCAATGATGATAAGGTAATGTACACACAACACAATCGAGGAAGAGGACGTGACCGTGGAGGTCATGGTTTTGGTCATAGCCGAGGACGCGATCATGGAAAAAATCGCGAAGAGAAGGGTGAGACCAGCCAACAAAATTGGCGTGGACGAGGACGCTGTCGTGGAAGAGGTAGCCAGTCGAATCGTTCAATTATCGAGTGTTACAATTGCGACAAGTATGGACACTACGCAAAGGAATGCTACTCCAAGAAGAAGGTTGAAGATAACGTGAATCTAGTTGCAAAAGATGAGAGAAAAGACGATGGAGTTCTCATGATGACCCAAAAGGACACCAATCAGGAAAATGACATGGTATCATATCTCGACACCGGTGCTAGCAATCATATGTGTGGACACAAACATCTCTTTGTTGATATGCGCAAGAGATTAAAGACGGACACATATTTTTTGGAGACGCATCAAAGGTTCAAGTTAAAGGTCCAGGAAAAATACGTTTTGCAAAAAAAGATGGAAAGGAAGGAACAATGGAAGATGTCTACAATGTAGCCGATTTGAAGAGTAACATTCTTAGCGTGGGTCAACTATTAGAGAAAGGATGCTGAATTTTCATGCAAGACTGGATGTTGCACTTGAAGCACAAAAATGGTTGCTTACTCGCACACGTGGAGATGGCAAAGAATCGAATGTTCAAATTCAACTTGAAGAATGTGCGAGAAAGGTGTTTACAAGTAAATATGGAGGACGAAGCATGGCTATGGCATTTACGATTTGGGCACTTACGTTACGTCGGCTTAAAAGAGTTAGCAAAAAAGGAAAAGGTCCATGGGCTACCGAACATGGACTACTCCAAGAAATTTTGCGAGGGATGTGTACTCAGCAAACAAGCAAAGAGTACATTTCAAAAGAAGGAGGAATATCATGCAAAGAGATCTCTCAAGTTGGTACACACCGACATATCCGGCCCAATCACACCAAAGTCCTTTAGTGAGAAGAGGTACTTTATTAGTTTCATTGACAATTTTACAAGGAAGACTTGGTTTTATTTTTTGAAGGAAAAGTTGGAAGCATTCGAGGTGTTTAAGAAATTCAAGGAGCTAGTAGAGAAGACAATTAGTCTTTACATCAAGGCTTTATGGTTGGATAGAGGCGAGAGTACATGTCAACTTCTTTCACAAGCTATTGCAAGGAACAAGGAATCAAAAGATTCTTGACCACACCTTACTCACCTCAACAAAATGGGGTGGCCGAAAGAAAAAATCGTACAGTTCTTGATATGATTGGATCTATGTTTAAAAGCAAAGATGTGCCGAAGGAATTTTGGGCTAAAGTAGTGCAATGTGCTGTATATATTCAAAATCAATGCCCACATGCGATATTGGCAAATCAAACACCATAAGAAGCATGGAGCAGCCATAAACCAACCGTATCGCATTTTAAGGTGTTTGAAAGTGTAGCCTATGCACACGTACCGAATCAAAGAAGAACCAAACTTGATGATAAAAACAAAAAGTATGTTTTCATCGAGTATGACGAGAAGACGAAGGCTTTCAAGCTATTTGACCCAATTGACAAAAAAGTGGTGGTTAGTCGAGATGTACAAGTGAATGAAGAAATTATATGTGATTGGAAGAACCAAAAGGAGGCGACACAAGATGAAGGAGAACCATCAACCGCTACACCAATAATCACACCGACAATCTCTCAAGCATCTGATGATGAAGAAGAGCTGAGACAACCAAGGATGTAGAGTCTATAAAATCTATACCACTCGACGAATGAAGTGCATTTGGTTTGCTTATTAGCAGACGCCAAAAATATTGCTTTTAAAGAGGCCGTGAGAGATAAGAGGTGGAAAGTCACGATGGATGAAGAGATAAAGGCAATCGAAAGAAATGAAATGTGGGATTTGGTGGAGTTACCGAAAGGATGTCAACCTATAGGAGTAAACGGGTGTACAAGAAAAAGATAAATGTCAAAGGAGAGGTTGAAAGATACAAAGCACGCCTAGTTGCGAAAGGCTATAGACAAATAAAAGGGATCGACTATGATGATGTTTTTGCTCTGGTTGTAAGAATGGTGACAATTTGACTTCTTATATCTCAATCGGCACAATTCAATTGGCCAATCTATCAAATGGACGTGAAGTCCGCATTTCTAAATGGAGTGCTTGAAGAAAAAGTCTATATTGTGCAACCACCCGGATTCATGAAAGTTAGAAAGGAGAACAAAATCTTAAAGTTAAAGAAGGCGCTATATGGGCTACAACAAGCGCCTCAAGCATGGAACACCCGAATTGATACATACTTCAAGAAGAATGTATTCATACAATGTCCATATGAACACGCATTGTACGTGAAGAAAGGAGAAGAGAACTTGTTGTTTGTTGCTCTTTATGTTGATGATCTCATCTTCATGGAGAACAATGAGAACATGATAGAAGATTTCAAAGAAGCTATGACGCGAGAATTTGAAATGACGGGCTTGGGATTGATGAGGTACTTTCTTGGTCTTGAGATTATACAAGAAAATTTTGGAATTTTTGTGTCACAAGAAGCATATGCGAGGGACATTTTGAAGAATAGCAAGATGGAAGTTTGCAAGCCAGTAACAACACTAATGGAGCTCGGTACGAAACTCTCTAAATTTGAGCGAGGAGATCAAGTAAATGCGAGTGACTACCGTAGCTTGGTTGGGAGTCTACGGTATCTCACATGCACAAGGCCAGACATTGCATATAGTGTCGGCATAGTGAGTTGATACATGGAGGATCCAAAACACTCGCACCTAAAAGCTATTAAGAGAATTCTTTGATACATTAGAGGAATGGAGTCACTCGGGTTACTCTACTCAATGACGAACGAATACAAGCTAGTTGGTTACTCTGATAGTGATTGGTGCAGAGATGTAGATGATGGGAAAAGTATAGTACGATATGTGTTCTATATGGGAGACACAGCATTCACATGGCTTTCGAAGAAACAGCCAATCGTGACTTTGTCAACATGCGAGGTGGAGTATGTGGTTGCATCATAATGTGTGTGCCATGCAATTTGGCTAAGAAATTTGCTACACGAGTTAAATCTCAAGCAACATGAGGCAACCACAATACGAGTCGACAACAAATCAGTAGTTGAATTGGCAAAGAATCCAGTGCATCATGAGAGAAGTAAGCATATAGATATTCGTTTTCATTTTATTAGAGAACATGTCAAGAAAGAAGAAGTGCGAATGAGTCACGTTGCAAGTTGTGATCAAGTCGCAGACATTTTAACAAAATCACTGCAAATGGTGCTATTTGAAAACCTCAAGAAGATGATCGGGATGAATGATCAGAAATGTTTGAGTTTAAGGGAGTAATTTGTTGAGAATTAAACTCAAAAAACGTTATGCATTCTAAGGCATTTTTCAATGAGAATTTAAGGGTCAAATGACAACCAAATTAAACTCATGGCCTATGGATTTTAATGCCCTAGATGTATAGTTTCTGATGGTTCAAGTTTCAAGTCGTTTAGAATTTTCTAGAAGACGTTATGATGGTTTTAGTAACCAAAGGTCAGATATTATGTGGTTGTTTCATATTCCGTGTTTAATGCCTTTAAGGTCTTTTAAGAATGTTTATTGCATTAGTTATTGTACAAATTTAAAGAGTCTTATTGAGTCTATAAATATTATATTGTGCTTATTTCAGAAATAGAGAAGGAAATACAAATCTTGAAGAAAATTTGGTGTAGTGATTCTCTTTCTTGCCAAACACTCCAATTGTTATCAATGAAAACCCAATACTAATTGGCTAACTGTCTTTGGTAAAACTCTCTCTCTCTCTCTCTCTCTCTCTCTCTCTCTCTTAAAAGTAGCTACATTTTGGTGCTCTGAAGAATGTGATTTTGTATATTGAAATGAATATAGTGGGATCACAGCTCGTTTCAAACATTAACATTTGCCTCCACCTTTTAATAAATATACTGCTTCTCTTGCTATCTTTTAAGTCTTTCTAACTCGCTACAAATCACAAAAAAGGTCATTCTTTGAAAAGTTTTTGGATTTTTCTTCATCATGTATTAGTTAAAATTGATGGATCTCAAGTGAGTGATATCAGGATATACCATTGTCACCCATTTGATATAATAATAACTACGTGGATGGTTTTACCCGACCTCAAAAACATAAACTGATCACATTATTTGCACTGCTTACTTTATGGAAATCAACGTGGTTCATCCCATTGTTCCTAGTTTCTTAAAGTGAACAACTTGTCGCAGTTCTTGAGAGCTAGAAAGAAGCTACTTGTTCTGATTTTCTTGCACGTCCTGAACCGTCCCCTTCAAATAAATCAAGTGTAAAACCCATGTGATGGTGTGGGGTCGGGGAAACATCCAACCCCACACCCTTTAAAATCCAACCCTCAAACTTCAATAACACTTGCCTTTCCTCCGTCCTTTGAAGGACGTCTAATTTCCTCAAATATCAACTGTGTAAAGAGGTATCAATGAAAGAATAACACTTTGCCAAAACTTAGAGGACAAAATCACCTTACTTATGCATATTGAGAAATATAGAGGGGAGTTTCGGAGAATAAAGAAAATCTATACATTTGAAGATTTTGGACAACCACATAAGTTTCTATTCAAATTTTGATCAACAATCTGAGACTGTTTTGAAATTCTCTTAGAGGTAAGGATGAGTTTATTGTTAAGTTTGTTAGAGATTCAATTCCAATTTTGATATTAGAGTTGTTCGGTTGTTATATATTGTTGAGTTTAGACCTAGGTTACGTTATAATCATTAATAAACGGATTAAGGATTGTTTGGAATCATTTTGGGCTGAAAAATATGATTTCCGGTGAAATTTTCAATGTCGGCGTCGAAGAAGATGTGCCAAGCTGTGGCTTGAAATGGCTAAGCTATGGCTCGAACCCGATTTTGGCCACGGGTTGGTTGATTCAAACCATGATTTAAACCTAATTTTTAAAGCTTTTTGGGACGTTTAATCCAATTGTTTTTGGATTGACTCAAGCCCGATTTCAAAATCAATTTAGGCCTCGGATTCGATCGTTCTCGAGTCAATTTTTTTAAATCTAAAGTTGAGAATTTAACAGGATAATTTAATCTAAATTTTGTAATATGATTATATCTAAATTCCGAGATTTGAGGTTTGGACTCGACTAATTATTGGATATTTCCATTTTTGGATTGAGCGTGATTATCGGTTTACCATTGTGAGGTAGAGATTTATTTTATACACTGCATTGCATAATTTTTATAAAGTAAATATTTTGAGACTTGTCTCATATTAAAATGTTGCGTCCAGATCATCAGAGTTTTATATTATATTTTATTTTCACTATACACGTTTAAATTAAGCACACATATTATATTGGGTTATTTTTATCTCACACCTTCAACTATGGTCACCTTTTTATCTATCACCTTATGGTTTTAAAATTTTCAATTGACTCCCTGTACTATACAGAGTTATCATCTGGCACCTTATGTTTAGTGCCGTCTGTTCTAATCTCCAAAACCTCCAGCAGCTCCTCTCCCCGAATTTAGATCATGCATCTCATGGATGAACTGGGAGAACTACCTTTAATTGGTGGGCCGAGCATGCCTTAGAAGAAGATGACAAAGCAATTAACCAGAAAACGTGATGATACTCCGTTGCATTCTTCCGCGAGAGATGGAAATCTTTCACTTGCGATGGAAATCCTTGTCGGAGCCGATGAGGTGGAACTAAAGGAAATGTTGTCGAAGCAGAATCAATCCGGCAAAATAGCTCTATATGTGGAGGCAAAAAATGGCTGCGTTGATTTAGTGAGAGAGATGATGAAGCATTACAATCTTTCTGATGCTGGAATCAAAGCAAGAAATGGGTTTGACGCATTTCCATTGCAGCGAAACAAGGGGATTTGGGTAAATCTCCATTAAAGACCCTTTTGATCTGATTTCTTACTTTTTCTTTAAATGAGATGAATTTGAGTTATACTTCTACATTTTTTTAGAAATACTCAAAATCCTGATGGAAGGTCATCCAAAGTTCTCCATGACAGTTGATATATTGAATACGACTGCTTTACACACAGCAACAATGCTAAGCCATATTGGGACTGTAAACTTTCTATTGGAAGTAGGAAGCAGCTTAGCAACCATAGCTAGGAGCAATGGAAAGACTGCCTTGCACTCTGCCACCAGAAATGGGCATTTAAGAGTTGTTAAAGCGATTTTAGAAACAGAGCCAGGTATTGCCATAAGAGTGGACAAGAAGAGCCAAACAGCTCTTCACATGGTGGTGAAGGGCCATCCATAGAGGTTGTGGAGGAGTTGATAAAGGCAGATCCATCATCTATAAACATGGTTGATAGTAAGGGAACCACAGCTCTGCATATAGCTACTCAAAAAATTAAAGCTGAGGTAGTCCAACCGTTTTACCATGACCTTGGATTGAACTACAAGCTCAATGAACTGGATTAGTGTGCATATATGAAAGGAACTTTAACTGTTAAAAATGGCTGGCTACTGGTTTTTTCTAGCTACGAACTTGATCTCATTCTCTTTGAATGTCTAAATTAATTGTGTTTCGATATAAAGGCAAAAAGGGCATAACAATGTGAACAGGCTGAGTATAAAAATGACTGCTCATAATTAGTCTAAGTTAGAACTTGGAAGTTTTTCTTTCAACGCTCAAATTTCTACAATTGTTTTGGATGCTAGTCTCCTGTTCTATTAGCTGACTTCCCTTTGAGATTTGACTTTCATTGTATATATTAGCTGCGCCTGAGAATACTCCTCCAAATTTTTTGCATCTGAAATAACACTAAGAAGTTATTAATTTATTCAATCTATGGTTGAAAACTTAGCTCCATTTTTGTTTAAGCTTCAATTTTAGCCTCATGAGATAGGATTGCTTGAGTTAGAATCTAATTGAACTTGTTTTGTGTTTACTCAGATGGTAAGATTGCTTCTTTAGCAAAAAGAAGCCGACCCAAAAATCGTTAATAGGTAGAGGGAAATGGCCCTTGACACAGCAGAGTAACCGGGGCATCCAAATATTGCAGCCATTCTCAAAGAGTTCGATTTCCCCAACGGTAAAACCATTGCTCCACAAGCAACAAACCAGCTAGAGAATTGAAGCAAATAGTGAGCGATATAAAACATGAAGTCCATTATCAGCTAGAACACACTCGCCAAACCACAACTGTTGTGGCTATCCTTAGAGAAAATTGTTCATGATCTTAGAGAAAATGAACGTTGTATTAACTTTCTACTGGATTTTGCATTTTTTGGTGGTGCCTTTGGCAATAAATGTAAAAAATGCTTTGATTTACAGTTCTTTAGTTTCTTATTATGATTTGAAAATTGTGAATCTTTTATTCATAGTTGAAACGCTAAACGAATATAAGAACAGAGTAGCTATTCAGCAAAACAAGAACAGCCATAGGGTCCTCACCAAAAATATACAAGAAGAATAAATTGCTAGAAAGATGGTTCTTGAGAACAATGCAAGAGAATAAAATAAGAAACTAGAATTTTCAACATTGCCAACACTACAGAATATAGTAAGACTACTCCTCTGAAAGGATGCATTTTCAGATACTCTAAACTTTTCATCTTCTACTTTAAACTTCTTGCATGTCAATACATCGTGCAGCATCAACGTCTGATACCTTCCAAAGATGATCCCTGAAATAGAAGTATATACTTATAAGTAAGACAAATAATAATAAGTAAGACAAATGGAAAATATAAACATACTTGTGTTTAAAATTAGATTCTATAGAAGTACAAAATTTCGATAGTCAACATTGGGCTGTCCTGTAGCTAACATTATCGACAGTCATACATTATCAAAGTCATATAGAGCATTACTTTTCATATCAAAGTCCAATTTCTGATTATACTGAATTACAATTGCATAAGGAAATAGAAAGTTAGTACAACATTCATTTTCTCTAAGATCATGCAAAATTTCAACAGCAGAAACTAATGGAGGGCAACAATCCAAAAAAGATTTGAATTTGGGAATGTGGAGTACATCCAACCCATTTTTCAACAAGAACCCATGAATTTCCTACCCATGAATCAAAGAATCAAGTGAAGAACAGGCTGACAGAGCCATCAGGCTACCTACTCGATTTGGATATACCCCACATTCCCAAATCATGTGGCAAAATTTGACTAAAGAACCAATGTAATCCCCTGATTGAAGAAGTTCGGACAACAATGTGTTCCACGAAACTGAATCTTTCTTAGACATTTCATCAAACATTTGGAGTGCTTCCTCTAAGGCTCCACATTTCAAGTACACACCAAAAAGAACATTAGCAATGTATATGCCATCTAGGAAACACAGTTTCAAAACATGTCCATGAATTTGTCTAATCATTCCTACATCATGAAGTCCTCCAAAAGCCTTGATCAAACACGGAAAGAAACGGAACTCCTCAATTCGTAAACATGTTTAAACATTTTAAGATAAACTATTATTGCATCTTCAAAAAATTCATCGTCTACATACTTTCTAATCAATTGGCTTTGCTCGGAAACGTCTTAAAATTTAAATTCCTCGAAATCAAAGGTCCTGAAAGTCACTTCTGAGCTAAATTTCTTTGGGATTCTGTAACAGCTCTTAAAGTTCGAGACTTTGAGGAGGTAGAAAGCGGAGAATCCCTTCAGAGAAAATGGGTACTAGTGAAACTTACATCAGAAAAGTTCCATGGCGTCGACAGTTGATATTGATCAGCGCAAGGATGGTCTAGGACCGAGCGTTGGAGAGGAGAAGAGAGGCGAGAAGATCTGTTGGAGGTTCTGGAGATTAATACAGACGACATTAAACTGAAGGTGCCAGATGATAACCCTGCATAGTACAAGGTGTTAATTGAAAATTTTAAAACCATAAGGTGATAGATAAAAAGGTGGCCATAGTTGAAGGTGTTAGATAAAAATAACCCTATTATATTTCTGGATCAACTTAGTCGTGGGAACCGAGTTCGATCGACTCGATTTGGGGTCTATTTTATTTTTAGACATTCGACCATGCAAAATGTGTTTGTTGTTGTTAATTAAAATTAAAATAGTTAATAAGACAGTTTTATGTGTCGTGTTCTTGGGTTTCGAATCCCTAAATCTAATCAAGGTATTTTATTTGGCTTTCGTGATCGCCGAGCATCGCTTTTATTATATTATATGCATACGGCATGGTGTACCCGGAGTCCGTGAGTGGCTCCATTTTCATTGTGATTTTTTATTAGTACAATAAGCACCTATTTTAATTACATACCACATATTAGTGGGTGGTTTTAAATACGTGTTCTTTTGTACACATTTTTTTAAAAAATAAATTTATAAAATGTGATTTTAAATTCATGCATACTTAAACAACATTCTTTTTAATTAAAATTAGAGAAAATGACAAACCAATCATCTTACTTTGTAGTCAATGACAAGTGAACCATTAAATTTTTTTGCTAACAAATTAACCACTGAACTATAGAAAAAAGTTGCCGCTAACATCGTTGTCACATTTTCCGTTAAACACTTTAATTTTGAGCTGCGGCCGCTCGTCTACTAATCCGCCATGGCTCAATATGTTAAAAAAAATAACCTTATAATATTGATGGCCTATCGCGGATCATAACGACCCGCAGCAAGTTGACGATAAATTGCAAGAGTTTAATTCTAAGCCGCCACGGGTTGACTATAAACTACGATGGATTAATACTGATCCAGCGTGGTTCATCTTGCCTCGTTCTTTGTTCATCTGCCCTATTATATAAGACTCGATCGTGCGCTCCGGCGAGTTCACTGCAAATCACAAAATCCTCGGCAACGCTGGGTACAATGTTGGAGTATAGCTCAACGACGATATTTTGAGGGTTAAGTACTATGATTTTCTTACCGAGCAAGATGAAGTTTTTGATGTTTTGGGATCTATAAAGATTTGAAAGAGTTAGAGGCTAGGTTTCAGTCATTGTCGGTCCAGTTACAAGATTACGAAAACCATAGTACTTATCCCTCAAAACATCGCTATTGAGCTCTACTCTAACATTGTCTCCAACGTCGTAGAGGACTTCATGGTTCACAGTGAACTCATCGGAGCATCAGTTGAGGGTTGCCTGCTAGGAATGATACACACCTAAAAAATGCAAGGTGAAATGATGTTTCAAATAAAGTACTATAACGATGTTCACACTTGCTCGAGAAAGATGGAAAGCCGCAAGGGGAGGAACGATTTTGCATCTGACACCTGTAGGCAAATCATGGCAAGTCCATCAAATATAGAACATCTGATAATGGGATACAACAGTTTATTTGAGGTAGACAGTTAGATGTTCCTCAGGAAACCATACAAATGCTTGATGTGGTTTGCGTCTTAGTGCATATGCACATTATATGCTTGTAACAGAATTGATAATTTGGTTTACGTCTATAATGCACATATGCACGATATGGTTGTAATTGAATTGATAAATTGGTTTGTGTTTGTAATGCACATGTACATGATATGATTGTAATGGAATTGATAATTTGGTTGTTGATGATGAATGGAAATTGATTAATATGAAACTGTAAAACTAGCAACATTTCCCCAAGCCAACCAGTCGAAATCATGAATCTGTACATCACTTTTTGATCGAGTGTGTTTCAATTTGCTTAAATCTGTGAAGGCTAGTTATGCACAAATTGCTTAAATTGTTGTATCTGGGAACGCAGAACAAGGAACGACGATCAGCGGCGGATCATTATCAATCCGCCGTGGATCATGATCATTACGTGGTGGCTTAGTATTAAATAACCGCGAATTATTGTCAACCAGGTGCACGTTGTATATGATCCGCGGCGAAGCATCAATATTATAAGTTTTTTTAAAAATATATTGAGCTGTGGCGGATTAGTAGATGAGTCATCCCAGCTCAAAATTAAAGCATTTAACGGCAAACATGACAACGATGTTAGCGGTGACTTTTTCCATAGTTCAATGGTTAATTTGTTAGCAAAAATAGTTTAATGGTTGACTTGTCATTGACCACAAAGTAAGAAGATTGATTCGTCCACTAATTGTTAAAGAAGAAATTTGTTGTAACACCCCGACTTTTTCAGTTGGACGATTATCGGGGTATTACCAAGGACATTCTAAATCGTTAAGTCTAGGGGTATTTTCGTAATGCTTTCCCCATATACGTGATGTAATCAAGTGTTGGGGATGCTGGGATATTACATTTCGTAACTTGACTTGTCATTTTATGATGAGTAACTGTGGGGGAAAATATTATGGGATAGGGGCTAAGTGAGAAAATGTGAGGAATAGTTGCCCTAGGTGTTTTCGGACGCTTGCGGATGAGTTGTGACGTCTGCAAATGCACAGAACAGGTTGGGACGACTTAGAACGAGATTTAACATCCTGACTTCACTGTGCAGTGGAGTTGCGAATGAGGTTTTGGACGATGCGGACGCGAGTTGCTTCGTTCACATCGAATCTATCCGATTTATGGACACTTTTGGATGCTATGCGGATGACTACGATCGTGGAATAGCCTCATCCAATTTGCCTCTGTCCGATTTTGGGACACCTTCGGACGCCTCATGCGAACGCCACTTTGCATCCAAATGACGCCTGTGGACGATATGGACAGGATGGGGATGCCTTTCCCCGTCCGAAGAAACCCTTTAGCCTATGAGATTTTAGCCTTGCGAATGAATGCGGACGAGACCTATGCGTCCACACCCGTCCAAAATAGCCTAGACCTACGATTTAAGTAAGGATAAAAGGATGAAATCTTGTCGTGTAGTCAATTACTCTGCAATTTCCAGACACGAAAATCCTCTCCCCATAGGCTGCCAAACTCCTCTGGCTGGAGTCACCTCCCTCCCTCTCCATTAGGCATCCAATTTGTTCCACCCTAGGTACGAAATTGTCTCCCTTCCTTCTAGTATAAGTCATTCTCCTTTCCCCATTTTCTTCAGCTGCGTCCCTTCTGCGAGAGAGAGACCTGCGAGAGTGTGTGAGTTGAAGAGTGTGAACGTTAGTGATACAAGTTGAGAGTTAGAGAGTGGGACTACTATGGAGTGGAAGCTCGAAGCTGGAGCTACTTCCTGCCATCTGTGGGAGCTGCAGAGTGCTGCTATCCCTGCCTTAGTGTCTTCAATTTGGTAAGGAATTGGGAATGTCTTGGTCATTTGGAGGCCCTACCCACAAGTAGGTGTGTGTGAGTTTTATGCGGAGTTCTCTGCTTCTATATTATGATTGTTAGTTAGGAAAGTTGATAATGCAAATGTTGGTTTGTTCCTCGGATGATGAGTGTAGCATTTTAGTATGTTGTAGGTTATTGATAGTTCTATGATATTTCCTTGATGAGTTCTGTATTTAAACGTGTCCCTTTGCTTGATAATCTGTATATTCCTCTGTTGACTGTTGGTTGTTCCCTTTACTGGTGTAAATCCCTTCGTTGTAGTTCTTTATTGCTAGTTACTTTCCTTGTTGTGAATGTTTTACTTTAACTGCTATGATGGATTGTTGTGACGAATGATCAATGGTTAAATGTGATAAGTGCGAATGATGAAAGACTTAGAGCTAAGAGTTTCTTTGATAAAGATTATGTCCATTTCTTTACTACTTTCCTTAGTGCCATACTTATAATGTTCTTTTTAATTAACTAGTTTAATTAATCAATTGATGTATGTTTAATTGATGCATAGATTTTTTAACGAGATGTGATTAATTAGTGAGCATGTTAATTAATTGACTCTAGCATGTTAATCAATTAGGCACGTTAACTATAAGCATGATGATCTAGTAAATAAGTAATGATAATCAAAAGGTGCTATGGTAACTAGATTAGGATAACTAATACCGTTTAGCATGATTAATCAACTGATACTTGCATGTAAATCTGAAATTAGTAAGTTGGAAATCAACCCATATGAGCATGTCTATTGAGTATGATTAATTAGTATGATTAACTAACTAGCTAGAACAAAAGTATCTAGGGTGATAATTGTAATTCATCCTTGAGCATGTCAAATAATTATGACAATTAAGTAACTAGAGTGATTAACCAGACATTGAGCATGTTAACCATTAATTAACCAATACTTAAACATGACTAGTTAAGTACGCATGTTTAATTACTTAGTGAGTCTGTTAATTACTAGGTTAATTGACTAGATACTGAATGTGGTTAACAATTGGAGCATGCTAATTAACTAGATCGACTAACTTAATTTGAAGTCGAGCATGTAATTAACCAGGATAACAAACTAGATCATTAACCTTAATGGGTTTACTTTATTAGGGTAAAAGTATGCTTAACCAATTAGAATAAGAATGACGAATTCATAAGCACGTTTCTTGTTTTAGTTATTTGTTTCTAAGGCACATTAACATTCTTATTGCGAGCATGTTTAGTTAAATTGTAATTCATCGCATGTTTAGATTACCGTTTCTTATTATGCATTTTGTCGTTTCAATTCAATGCAATTGTTCATGATTGTGTGTTTTCAATTATATGCTCAATTTCAATTATAGTTGCTTTCATTCACTTTAAATGAACACTTCAATTTTCATTAATGTTACGTTATAAAACATCATGTATCATGTTAGGTTGAAAATGTATGGTCATGCATCATGTTAATAGAAACTAATAGGGAGTGCCACCGGGGTGGTACTCACACATGCATAAGTGAGATAAAATGATAAAGAAAATAAAGGAAACGAGGAGTTGAAGTGCAGATGGGTAGCATATCTAGCTTGCGGATAGGCTAAGCCCCCTATCGTGTTGGGAATGGGGACCTAATCGCGAGTAAAAGGTTAGATATGGTCCACTATTCCATCTCTTATGAACCCTTCAATCTTCTACTCGATGTACAAGTAATGAATGAATGCATGAATGGATGAAGGAAAGCAAAGTAAAGGATAAACGAACGAATGGCTTAATGAAAGGATTGGTTTGGGTAGCCCCCATTCCAAAAAGGACTAAAGAGAGGCATATCACGTTGCATTAAACCCTTTTCCTTACTGAGTCATTAGGCTCACGTATTACTTGTGGTGTAGGTGTAGGTACCTGTACGTGAAAATAAATGCAAAGAATTAGGAGTCAATGCAAACGAAGAACAGAAAATAAAGCAAATAGTAAAGCAAGGATGAAGGATTTGCACGAGTGAGGTTGGGGCTGGCTAGACATAACGATAGTAAAGCAAGCACGGTTGTAATTAAAGTGTAATTTATTGTTTAGTTTCTTTCAGTAAATTATTTACTCTTTCGCAACGTTTTGAACAAAAGATTTTATATAAACGCTTTCACATTTTTATTAATGGGATTTTCAATACGAGTTCAACGAAAGGATAGTAGTGGACTGGATTAGCGTCACGCTCTGATTTTGTTTTATAGAGGAGTCTTTTGAAAACTTTAAAATTTCTCGCATTTTCAAGGAATTAGGAAAATTCGGGTCATTACATTTGCGGTTGGTTGACGGATTGGCGGTCGACCAGCCAAAAGAGGAATCGATCGACCGCCAAATTGAAAGGTCACCCCGTAATGAAAACGCATCGCTGGAAGCTTCTTGATCGGCATTTTACGGTCTGCACGCTGAAGATTTGCATTCCTTTGGCCTTCTGTCTTCACGCGGACGCTGAAGATTAACAAATCTATAAATTGGCTATATGAAAATCCGGTCTTCAATTTTAAATCAGGAACAACTTCACTTGCATAAAGACATAAGCGCTCAAATTTATAGGGTTAATAAACCACAATCTAGAGAATATTGTATAAAAACTTTAGCTTCGAACTCATTATATTCACGGAGCTACACTACAAACAAAATTGCCCAAATATGGAAATTGGTTAATACAAATTCCAAGCTTCAATTTTAAAACGCACGTGACATCAAATGCATATATCCTTTTGAAGTCAATTTTCTATGGCTGTTAAACAACAAATCCAAAAGTAATGAAACCAATTTTCAGCTTAAGATTCAACACGACCAGCAAGAAACGCACCAAAGAACACAGACCCCAAATTAGGGTTTCCTTACTTGGATTCTGGACAACAAAAATAAAATGGCAATATCTTCTTATGCATACAATATTTCGACTCCAAATTCACAAGACCAGCGGCCAACAACTATAAAAAGAATATTTCCAATTTCCAACAAGAAAGAGCACGCACAAATGGAGTTGTGCGTGCTGCAACCTATATCGTAAAACAGAATCTGCAAATTCCAAATCTGCGGAGCAGATTTCTTTCATTTCTTTGATTCACCAAACGAAGTCCAAATCACATGAAACCCGCGCCAAATAACACCAATCCAATATTCTTTCCAGAGGTTCAAGAAAAAGGATTGCCATCTTCAATAAGTAGCCACGAACAGAGATAAGAAACAGAGTTGGTCCGCTGTCCTTTAACAGAAAAGGGGGGAGAATCGGCCAATCCCAAAGATGGCACTCCAACAAGGCAATTGCTTGATCTTCTATTCCCAAACCACAATTACAACCACACTAAGTGATTGTTGGAAGAAATAGCATGTCATAACCTATCCAAGAATCAACAAAACAATAGGTTGAAGGGAGAAAGGAAGAGTGGCCAAGAGGAGGACTCATAGTTCTTCAAGGAGAAGCACACGGCTAAACAAAATTTTTAGGGTTTTTCCAAATCAGGTTTTCCAAATGCATTAGAGGTAATTAAATACCCTCTAATGACCTTATCAAGAAAAAAGACAAAAATACCCTTGACAATACAAAATAGGGCATGAGGGCTCGGTTTACATGCAAACCGAGCACCTCCCAAAATGCAAACAAAAGAACAATCTAAAAATCCAAAATTTAAATCCCAAACAACACCCAATATTAAAACATAAAAATGTAACGTAATAAATTCTCAAATGACCTCCAAAATCTTCAATCTAATGTAGCTCCTTCAAACCGGGACATAAACGAGCTAGCCAATTAAGTCTGCGTGGTTCCACATGGGAACGGGGCATAGAGCCCCTTTATCTTCATATGAGATCTCCTCCTTAAAGTCCAATAAATCATTGTTCCCTATAAAATAAGAGCGTGTTAGAAAAGAAGCGAGTCTCTTGGCTCGAGCTCGAATGAATGATCCTTAGGGCACATCATACTTCTAGTGTTAAAAAGGATTTGTCCTCAAATCCATGGAGCATACTTGATTATCTTCCACAAATCTTCCTCCTGGATCAAAAGAATAGCCTGCAAGGTCATCACTAAAAAACTTCCATATTAAAAAATTTCTATCTCCAGAACTAGGCATCCACAAGTTGTTAACCACAAATGAACTACCATCATAATAATAGGGAAGTCCACACCCACAATATTAAAACTCTCTTTCCAAAATTCAAAAACAGCACCAACAACAAAGGAATCTCCCATCCAACCAATTTTAAAGAACCATGTAAGTAAGGAATTTAACACCATGTTCCTTTCTTGGGGTGCATACTCAATGGGATTGGATCCACAATAATTGGAAACAAGATGATTCAATAATAGTAAAACAAAGCGAACATAATTCTCATCCCACATATTCAGATGGCCCATCAACTCATTTTCTATTACACCACTAGGCATGCTGAGGTTATCAACATCAATTGAGATTCCAATATTAAAAGAATGATCAACTACAGTAGCCACAACAGCAGTAGCATAACAGATTCAATAATAACAATATTTCTTAACCATCCAATTTTAAAGAACCAATCAATTAAAGAAATTGATAGAGTGTACCTTTCTTGGCTTATACTTTGGTAAAGAAAAATTTGCTTCCCTGGAAATTTATTTTACACCGATTTTCTTCTATACGCATCAATCTCACGTTGAAGCCTCTTCAACACTAATGGTTCTCTTTTTACCATCACTAGCGGAGTGTCGCATGTTGTATACCCTGATTTCGAAATAATGAATGAAGATGAGTGGCTAAAGTCCAAGTCTACTCTCTAATTAGGTGAAACACCCTTTTCTTTATGTTCTTCTTCTTTTCCTTCGGTTGTCTGTAGCTCCGAACTCATTTCGAATAGTGGACCACCACTCGGGAGAATAATCTCAGTGACCAACACTTGTTCTTTCTCAGTAGTGGCTACCAAGGAGATATCCTTACATTCTTCTTCATGAAGTGATCCTTCAATTTTTCTTAAAATAGGAAGAGTTTGGTTGGAACAACTCAGGCAATGCGACTCTTCAGAATTGTCTTCCTTTTTCATGCAAGATTTAGTTTCAAGAAGTGGACCTTCATGTGGAAATACATCTTCTTCTTCAAAGTCTTCCTTAACTTTAGTCATTACCAAAGAGTTATCATTCTTCTTTTCTTCAACCCTCACACGTTCTTCAACTAGTTCACCAAGATCAATTGGTTGCATGGGTTGAGAATTTGCAGATCTTATTGAGGCTGAGAGTTTGTCTAGTTGTTGAGCTATATGTTGCAATGAGAACTCAAAGTTCAACTCTTGAGCTTGCTACCTTTTTGAAACACTCTTCTTGGATTGAATTGGTTGTGGAGAAGACAAGACTACCTTCGTAAGGTTCGTAGCATATTTGCTTCTCAAAAATCTCTTCATCCATTTCCACGAACTTATAACTTCTTTGCCCTCTTCTCTTCTCTCAGAATTAATTCTTCTCCACCAAAGGCTAGCTTTTAATTTAAGCCTCAAAGAAGCAATTTTAACTTTTCTATGATCTGAAAATTCATGAATTAAAAAGAATTTCTTCCAACTCCTCTTCTCAATCTAAATAGTCTTTGATCCATTCTGAACCACAGAAGGAAGAAATAGAAGCTAGAAACTCTTCTTCTTCTGTACGGTAACTTCTCGAAAAAGTTTGGCTTCTGGTCATCATAATGTAGGATACAAATCACCAAATAATAGAGTACACGCAAGCCAAATTGGATCTGATATCAAATGATAGGTCCCAAATTAGAGGTGTGCAAGATTAACAAATCTGTAAATCGGCTATATGAAAATCCAATCTTCAGTTTTAAATTAGGAATAACTTCACTTGCATAAAGACTTAAGCTCAAATATATAGGGATAATAAACCACAATCTAGAGAATATTGTATAAAAACTTCAGCTTCAAACTCGTCGTATTCACGGATATACACTATAAACAAAATTGGCCAAATCTGGAAATTTGTTAATACAAATTCCGAGCTTTGATTTTAAAACGAACATAACGTCAAATACATATATCCTTTTGAAGTCAATTTTCTATGACTGTTAAACAACAAATCCAAGAGTAATGAGACCAATTTTCAGCTTAAGATTCAACACGACCAGCAAGAAACACACGAAAGAACACAGAGCCCAAATTAGGGTTTCCTTACTTGGATTATGGACAACAAAAATTAAATGGCAATATCTTCTGATGCATACAATAATTCGACTCCAAATTCACAAGACCAGCAGCCAACAAGTATAAAAAAAATGTTTCCAATCTCCAGCAA
Organism: Begonia loranthoides; assembly: GCA_022433065.1. Lineage (NCBI taxonomy): Eukaryota > Viridiplantae > Streptophyta > Magnoliopsida > Cucurbitales > Begoniaceae > Begonia > Begonia loranthoides. Next base: position 22,164,072 of record CM039485.1, read on the forward strand.
GAAAGAGCATGCATAAATGGAGTTGTGTGTGCTGCAACCTATATCGTAAAACAGAATCTGCAAATTCCAGATCTGCGGAGCAGATTTCTTTCATTTCTTTGATTCACCAAACGAAGTCCAAATCACATGAAACCCGCGCCAAATAACACCAATCCAATATTCTTTCCAGAGGTTCAAGAAAAAGGATTGCCATCTTCAATAAGTAGCCACGAACAGAGATAAGAAACAGAGTTGGTCCGCTGTCCTTTAACAGAAAAGGGGCGAGAATCGGCCAATCCTAAAGATGGCACTCCAACAAGGCAATTACTTGATCTTCTATTCCCACACCACAAATACAACCACACTAAGTGATTGTTGGAAGAAATAGCATGTCACAACCTATCCAAGAATCAACAAAACAATAGGCTGAAGGGAGAAAGGAAGAGTGGCCAAAAGGACTCACAGTTCTTCAAGGAGAAGCACACAGCTAAACACAATTTTTAGGATTTTTCCAAATCAGGTTTTCCAGATGTATTAGAGGGGATTAAATACCCTCTAATGACCTTATAAAGAAAAAAGACAAAATACCCTTGAAAATACAAAATAGGGCATGAGGGCTCAGTTTACATGTAAACAGAGCACCTCCCAAAATGCGAACTAAAGAACAATCTAAAAAAACCAAAATTTAAATCCCAAACAACATCCAGTATTTAAACAAAAAAATGTAACGTAATAAATTCTCAAATGAACTCCAAAATCTTCAATCTAATGTAGCTCCTTCAAGCCAGGATATAAACGAGCTAGCCGATTGAGTCTGCATGGCTCCACGTGGAGAAGTGGCACGGAGCCCCTTTATCTTCATACGTGATCTCCTCCGTAAAGTCAAATAAATCATTGTTCCCTACAAAATAAGAGTGCATCAGAAAAGAAGCGAGTCTCTTGGCTCGAGCTCGGATGAATGGTCCTTGGGGCACATCATACTCCCGGGGTTGAAAAGGATTTGTCCTTAAATCCAGGGAGTATACTTGAATATCTTCCACAAATCTTCCTCCTGGATCAAATGGAAAAAGTTGCTTGATGTCCAGAGTCAGCTCCATCACATCGGGTTGTGCATATCTCTTTTGGTTCATGACCTCGGAACTCATGATCTTACAACTCTCATGTCCGAGAGACATATCAGTATCAATAGTAATTAAACTTCGAGGTACCCTCAAACTAAAATTTATTCTTCTATCAAAAGAATAGATCAGAAAGTCATCACTGAGAATCTTCCATATTAAAAAATCTCTATCTCCAGAACTAGGCATCCACAAGTTGTTAACCACAAATGAACTGCCATCATAATAATAGGGAAGTTCCACACCCACAATATTAAAACTCTCTTTCCAAAATTCAAAAACAGCACCAACAACAAAGGAATCTCCCATCCAACCAATTTTAAAGAACCATGTAAGTAAGGAATTTAACACCATGTTCCTTTCTTGGGGTGCATACTCAATGGGATTGCATCCACAACTATCAGAAACAAGATGATGCGATAATAGTAAAACAGAGTGAACATAATTCTCATCCCACATTTTCAGATGGCCCATCAACTCATTTTCTATTACACCACTAGGCATGCTGAGGTTATCAACTCCAATTGAGATTCCAGTATTAAAAGAGTGATCAACTACAGTAGCCACAATATTAACATCCAGCAGTAGCATAACAGATTCAATAACAACAATATTTCTTAACCATCCAATTTTAAAGAACCAATCAATTAAGAAAATTGATGGAGTGTACCTTTCTTGGCTTATACTTTGGTGAAGAAAAATTTGCTTCCGTGGAAATTTATTTTGCACCGATTTTCTTCTATACGCATCAATCTCACGTTGAAGCCTCTTCAACACTAATGGTTCTCTTTTTACCATCACTAGCGGAGTGTCGCATGTTGTATACCCTGATTCCAAAATAATGAATGAAGATGAGTGGCTAAAGTCCAAGTCTACTCTCTGATTGGTTGAAACACCCTTTTCTTTATGTTCTTCTTCTTTTTCTTCGGTTGTTTGTAACTCCAAACTCATTTCGAATAGTGGACCACCAATCGGGAGAACAATCTCAGTGACCAAAACTTCTTCTTTCTCAGTAGTGGCTGCCAAGGAGATATCCTTACATTCCTCCTCATGAAGTGATCCTTCAAATTTTCTTAAAATAAGAAGAGTTTGGTTGGAACAACTCAGGCTATGCGACTCTTCAGAATTGTCTTCCTTTTTCATGCAAGATTTAGTTTCAAGAAGTGGACCTTCATGTGGAAATACATCTTCTTCTTCAAGGTCTACCTTAACTTTAGCCATTACCAAAGAATTATCATTCTTCTTTCCTTCAACCCTCACACGTTCTTCCACTAGTTCACCAAGATCAATTGGTTTATGGGTTAAGAATTTGTAGATCTTATTGAGGCTGAGAGTTTGTTCATTTGTTGAGCTATATGTTGCTATGAGAGCTCAAAGTTCAACTCTTGGGCTTGCTGCCTTTTTTAAACACTTTTCTTGAATTGAATTGGTTGTGGAGAAGACGAAACTACCTTCGTAAGGTTCATAGCATATTTGTTTCTAAAAAATTTCTTCATCCATTTCCATGAACTTATAACTTCTTTGCCCTCTTCTCTTCTCTCAAAATTTATTCTTCTCCACCAAAGGCTAGTTTTTCCTTTAAGCCTCAAAGAAGCAATTTTAACTTTTCTATGATCTGAAAATTCATGAATTAAAAAAATTTCTTCCAACTCCTATTTCCAATCTAAATAGTCTTCGATCTATTCTGATCCATTGAAGGAAGAAATAGAAGCTAGAAACTCTTCTTCTTCTGTAAGGTAACTTCTCGAAAATGTTTGGCTTCTAGTCATCATAATGTAGGATACAAATCACCAAATAATAGAGTATACACAAGCCAAATTGGCTCTGATACCAAATGATAGGTCTCAAATTAGAGTTGTGCAAGATTAACAAATTTGTAAATCGGCTATATGAAAATCCGGTCTTCAGTTTTAAATCAAGAACAACTTCACTTGCATAAAGACTTAAGCACTCAAATTTATAGGGTAAATAAACAACAATCTAGAGAATATTGTATAAAACATTCAGCTTCAAACTCGTCATATTCACGGAGATACACTACAAACAAAATTGCCCAAATCTGGAAATCTGTTAATACAAATTCCGAGCTTTGATTTTAAAATGCACGTAACATCAAATGCATATATCCTTTTGAAGACAATTTTCTATGGCTGTTAAACAACAAATCCAAGAGTAATGAGACCAATGTTCAACTTAAGATTCAACACGACCAGCAAGAAACACACCAAAGAACATAGACCCCAAATTAGGGTTTCCTTACTTGGATTCTGGACAACAAAAATAAAATGGCAATATCTTCTGTTGCGTACAATATTTCAACTCCAAATTCACAAGACCAGCGGCCAACAACTATAAAAAGAATACTTCCAATTTCCAGCAAGAAAGAGCATGCACAAATTGAGTTGTGTGCGCTGCAACCTAAATCGCAAAACAGAATCTACAAATTCCAAATTTTCGGAGCAGATTTCTTTCCTTTCTTTGATTCACCAAACGACGTCCAAATCACATGAAACCCACGCCAAAATAACACCAATCCAATATTCTTTCCAGGAGTTCAAAAAAAAGGATTACCTTCTTCAATAAGTAGCCATGAACAGAGATAAGAAACGTAGCTGGTCTGCTGTCCTTCAATAGAAAAGGAGCGAGAATCGGCCAATTCCAAAGATGGCACTCCAACAAGGCAATTGCTTGATCTTCTATTCCCACACCACAAATACAACCACACTAAGTGATTGTTGGAGGAAATAGCACATCACAACCTATCCAAGAATCAGCAAAACAATAGGTTGAAGGGAGAAAGGAAGAGTGGCCGAGAGGAGGACTCATGGTTCTTCAAGGAGAAGCACACGGCTAAACACAATTTTTAGGGTTTTTCCAAATCAGGTTTTCCAAATGCATTAGAGGGCATTAAATACCCTCTAATGATGACCTTACAAAGAAAAAAGATAAAAATACCCTTGAAAATACAAAATAGGGCATGATGGCTCGGTTTACATGCAAACCGAGCACCTCCCAAAATGCGAACTAAAGATAAATCCCAAACAACATCCAGTATTAAAACACAAAAATGTAACGTAATAAATTCTCAAATGACCTCCAAAATCTTCAGTCTAATGTAGCTCCTTCAAGCCAGGACATAAACGAGCTAGCCAATTGAGTCTGCATGGCTCCACATGGGGACCTGGCATGGAGTCCCTTTATCTTCATACGTGATCTCCTCCGTAAAGTCCAATAAATCATTGTTCCCTGCAAAATAATAGCGCGTTAGAAAAGAAGCAAGTCTCTTGGCTCGAGCTCACATGAATGGTTCTAGGGGCACATCAGTGTGGGACGAGTGTTTCACAGAGAAGAAAAAAAAAAGCTAAGGAAGCTCTGCTAAAATCTTGTGTGAAGTGTGAAGTTCTGGAATTTGAGTGGAAAATCTACTGTGAGTTTTGAGTGAGAAGCAGTGAAGGAAAATAGCTAGGTGTTTTTGGAGTTTGTGTTTGTGTGAAAACTGTGGGGTTGAGGAGTTGTTATGAAGTCTCTCGAGAAGAATAATTGTGTGGGTTGCTAAAGCTTGGTGTGAAACGTTTTTGTGTTTTGGAAAAGTGAGGAAACCGTGAGGTTTTCTTGAAGAAGGAAAAGAGATTTTAAGGAGAGTGCTGGAGGTATGCATTAGTTATTCTTGGATATTGCACAGCAAGCATAAGTTATTGGTTATCTTTAGTTTAGTTTATGCATGAGAAATAGATAGAATTGGTTTTGTTTCTGTTATATTCTCTGTAGATTATGGAGTTTGGTTCTGACTACTGGGTACTGTCGTGAGGATTAGAGGATATGGGTTTACATTGCATAATTGTTAATGATGGTGGTTATTAGATTGAGGTCTGTCGTTGTTGAAAATTAAGTAATTATATGCATGAATGAAATTATGCTACAATTTTAATATGAGTTTGGATAATACTTCTGATTGGGTTATTATTATGCTAAGTTGGTTTTAATTCCTTGTCATCGTTGATGTTATTGTTCAAGATAATAGATTTGCGAAATAAGACTACGGTTAGGAATTAGATAGACTTGTCAGCAATGGGTGAAATGATAAGTTGTTGGATAAGGTCATAAATAATTTAAAGGATATTAGTTGAAGATTATAAATGTTAAGTTGATTTTTGGATGGTATCTGACAAGGGTTGCTCACTGTTTATAGTTGAAGTGAGAATTTATTATTGGAGTTTTATTATTAATAACTATATGTGTTAATAATGCATAGGTTTTGTGAAGGAAACTTTGAGTGATAACTCTCTAAAGCTAAGGACTCCAGGTAAGTGGCACTGCATGTGTTTTGTCTGAAATGGCCTACATCACGAGAATTAGGGGTGTTTATTGTTTGTTTAGTTGCTTGTTATGAATTGTATGTTTATTAGATTTAAGTTCAGTTCCTTAGTTAGGACAGATCACGTTTTAATTATACGATTGAGGAAAACGTTAGATAGGATTATATGTGCATGACAACGTTAAGACTTGAAATCCTAAAGTACACGAAAATGGAATAAATGTAAATAGCCATTTTTGTGGTCCAGTTGGATACGCCCAGCACAGAAACAGAATAAACAACAGTAACAGTAACAGAGAATAGAAATAAACAGTAATATACGTAAATAGTTATTTTTGCAGACCGATTGGATACGCCCAACATAGAAACCAAAGATAAGTAAATAGTTGTGGTCCGGTTGGATACGTCCGGCACAAAAATCAAAGATAAGTAAACAAATGTTTGTGTGGTCCGATTGGATATGCCCGACACATAAACATATTAAATAACAATAAATGACTAGAACAGTAAACAAATGTTTGTGTGGTCAAGTTGGTACGCCCGACACATAAACATAATAAATAATAGTAAAATACAAGAATAATAACACATAAGGAAAATAGAAAAATGTATATGATGTTACAGAAGTTGTATGAGTATTTCATGTTTTATGTTTGTACCACTTACTGAGCTTTAAACTCATAATTAGGTCCCATTGAGGTAGGTAAGGAGTCGATGATTAGATAAAGTTAACAAATGATGTAGCTAATGGAGTATTGCCAGGTTGGGTGTTTATACTGTTGGCAACATTGACCTTGGGGTTATGGCTCACAGAAATGGAATGAACATGTTTAAATGCTTAAAAAGTATTCAAGTATTTAACGACTTCAAACTGTTTTAAGTTAACATTTTAACTGTGTTTACTTAATAGTTTTTAAACAACTAGATTGTGGTATTTAAATGTAAAAAACTTCTGCATTTTGTTTACTCTTAGTTTTATATATAAAAGACTTCCGCTATTTGTTACTCTGGTTTTCCCTCACAAGTGTTTTTAAAAGAAAGAAAATTTTTATACGGAAAAGTTACGGGATGTTACAAGATAAAATGTGTTCTATTGTAATTTTAAAGCTTGGATTAATGAATGAAAAAGTTGTAATTTTGTACGAAAACAAGTTTGGTTTATTCTTTGCAAATGTTTTAGTCGATTAAAGTTGGAGATTTTCCAGAAGAAATGGAGTTTCCGATTTGTCTGGTTCGTCCAAACTTGTTGGAAATTGCCCATGAAAGCTTAGGTTTCTTGAACAATGAAGATTTGAACATATCCATGGGTACACAGAAGACACGTGTCCTTGGAGGTAGAGTCTTCGCAGAGGTGTTCGCTTCCGAATGAGCGTTGGCTTTCGCGGGAGCGATGAATGAACCTCTAAGGGAGACATGTGTTTGTGGAACTGATGTCTCTGCGAGAATATTCGTTTCCAGAAATGTTTGCTTTCGCTAGAGTGAGCAAGCATGTCTGTGAACGTATGCGGAGGACACATGTCCACAGAAGTAAGGTTCCATGAGAGCTAGTGAACGTATTTGTAAATTTAAGCGGCCGCTTGCATTTGCAGAGACACGTGAATGGCATGCCTCTTCAGAAATGAAAGAATCCCCATAAGCGCTTGCCTTTGTGGGAGCAAAGGCTTCCACAGGAGATTGTTCCAAAGGGGAAATACGCGGAGCGGACGTCCATAACTTAAATATGTGGTCAACTGGTTGTTTTAAAAATATGGTAAATGGACGTACAAACTAGATTTAAAAATTTTGAATTTTTTTGGAATTGTTCCGAAGTTCCTTAAGTTGTCTTTAACCTGGTTATGAGTTCCAATGATTTTTTTAAAAGAATTTTAAAAATGAAAAATTAATTGTTATCCATATATTTTGATAGGTCCAACGGTTTAAAGTGGAATTTGAATCAACCGGTTTTCCATTCGATTAAGCTTTGCTCGGCTATTGGTAGACCATTTGAGGTATGAGTTTTATTTTATATCCAACGTGATATTGTTTTCAAAACAATTATTTTGAAATGTGTTATCATATAAAATGACGGGTCTGTAATGACCGTCTGTTTTTACAGTATTATATGTACAATTTTCACTAGACATGTTTTATTTCAAGCATGCCTATCATTTGTCAATCATCTTGGTGTAGTAAAACAAGTTTGTGATGCACCATGGGGTGCGAGATAGCAACAATGGAGGATGAGCGAATGGTGGCTATTGACAATAGAGAACACCCGATTTAGAAAGAATGTAACTTTCGACCCAGAGATCCAATGTAAGCCAAATTTGGAGGGAACACCAAAATAACAAAGAAGAGAAGCTCCACAAAAATTCACAATTAAAATCACAAAGATACAGAAGTTATGCTGAATAAACACTACTGTTCGAAAGGGTGTCAAGGGACACAGTTTCAGACACCCAAATTGAAGATTCCCTAACTTTCACTCCCGACGTCCAATTGCTTCCAAATTTGGAGGGTGCGTAAATTTAATAGAGGTAAGCGTTCCCACCAAAAATCACTGCTCAGTTCATAACGATGACGGAGATTTGCAAACGAAACTAGACTGTCCAAAGAGACCACAATAAACAGTTTTTGGCCACCAATAACAAAAATTGCATAAAATCTTAAAATTGATTCCAATCAGCACCAAATTTTGAAAATTTCATTGAAATCTAGAGAGCAACAATGTCTCAAAAATCTAGAGCTAGAAACACAACATAAACTGAAGAAAATTTATATCACACTTACAAGCTAGTCCGCTAACTCACAAATCGAAAATAGCAACTTTAATGGATCCCTTCACCAAGAGACCACTCCACCTTATTTTCTTTTCGTCTCCTAAACCTTCACGCTGGGAAACACCTCAAGGAGAGATGTAGGAAAAATTAGTATAAGGGTCCCTCTTCAAGACCAAACAAGAAGAATGAGAGGGACAATTTTTGGCTTCAAGTTTTGGTAGAACCTAGACAAGAAAAATCATAGGGTTTGAGAGGGAAACCTCCAAACGAATTGAGCTATAGCTGATTGAATTCCAAAATTAGGGTTTAGGTGTAATACCCCGACTTTCATAAGCAGAATTAATTAAGGATAATCGAGATCTATTTGATAAGAAAATTGATTGAAGGAAATATTTGGGTAATAATCAAGGATTTATTTAACGAGAAATTAATTGGAGTATAATTGGATTATTCGGAGAAATTTTATTATGAAATATGTTATCATGAAAATAAGTTTAGAAAAATAATTGATGGGAGATTATATTATTGGATAATTACTTTGAAAGCCGAATTGAAGAATTTTAATTGGACCGATACTTACCATCAAGCAATATTCCAAGAAAAGAAAATTTCAATTGAAATGATTAATTATTTAAAAGAAAGAAAAGTGATGAATTAATATATGGAAGATTGGATTAATTATTAAGTGGAGATTATTATTTGGGGATTAAGTATTAAATTGGAATTTTAATTTAATTTGAACAAGAGAGAAAAGAAGAGAAGGGAAGGCCTTCGGCCATCCTTCGTTGGCGACCCGAGAGAAACGGCGAGGGAGAAAAGGAGCGATCGGGAAGGCGACTGCGGGAGGCAACAAATGCCGGCATGGACTCAGGTGCGCGCCGTCCAGTGTGCTGGTGATGGCGACGATGGGTTGCGGGCGGCGAGCGAACAGTGGAGCTAGGGCTCGAAATCGGAGTTGTTGCTGGTTGCCGGTTGCCAGCGACGATTCAGGCTTCGGGAGTGGTGTGGATGAGGTACGTTCATTCAATTTCTTCCTCCTTTGTGGCTTTCTGTTGTTGGTCGTTGGCTGGGACGGATGGCAGAGGTGATCGAGAAGATTGGCGTGGAGACAGGGCATCGGTCCGGGTCTGTGGTTTCCAAGTTGAACCAGCTTATTCCCCCTCCCGAAACGATATCTACTTTCCACATGGTGTTGAAGCATTGGATCACTCTCCTTGAATTGTGAAGTGTTCCAGCCTTCTCTGCCTATATAGGTTCGGCAGTGTTTGGATACATAAGGGAGTGCTCTGGATGTCAGTATTGGTGATGCTCTGAAGGTGCGTGGTCGAAGCTGTGAAGGGTGGTGAAGTCTGTGTGGCTGAAGCTGTGAAGGGTGAAGTCTACTGGTAATGGATTTTCCCCTGTTCCTTGAATTAGTTTCTGGTTGACGAATATGTTATTAATCTGCTCTACTGTGGGTTATTGCATTAGCTTGTTGATGTGCACTATTGGTGCCTAAAATGGTAATCTGTTATGTTAATGGGTAATCTGTAAAGGGAATAATTTGTTGATGAACTGCTCCTGGGTATGTGTATTGTTGGTTGTTGAGCAATGGAGATGGGTTAAGTTTTAGTTAGAGAGAGATCTACCCGATTATGAATTGTTGTTTGGCTGTGATCACCGATGGTTGGATAATAAGCTACTGTTAGTGTTGAATATATGTTGGATTGATCAAATTCGTGTCTGTTGTTTGTTTTGAATGTGGTTTTGAATGGTTTATCTACTGGCTTCCTTAATTGATTCAAAGGATGAATAAATATGCTCTACTTATCGTTGTTTGGACAGCTGTGAATATCTATGCTCTACAAATACTGCCGTTGAATAACTGTGATTGTTTAGATTTCTTTCTATTATTTCGGTAAGTGATCTAAATGATGTTTGGACTGTAAATTTTGCTAAGTGGATGAATGAAGATAAGGACTATGATTTTAGTAATGGGAAACGTTAATGTGATTGAAATTGGTTTGGTTGCCAGTAATGAACCATTAATCTATTGTGTTGTTATGTATTGCTGAAGGGATTACTGTCATGTTCGGATAATAATTTTGTGGGAATATACATTGTGGTCTTATATTCTTGGGTTTAGATTCGGATTATTAATTGGAAAAGAATACATTATGTAATTTGGATTAAACCGTCACACGTTTGGTTTGAATGATAAATGTTGGGGTTTCATGCCTTGTTGGGATATTAATATTGGGCATGATTTTGGGTAATAAAGTTAAATAAATTCCTTGTTGGTTTCAATGGATTTTCATTAAAAGGTAATAAATTGTATTATGAAATAAATTCTCTTTATTATTAGGTCACATTGATGGAATGAGCAACTATAAATGGTTATTGCTATTTTCGTTGCACATGTTAAGTTACTTAAATAGTTATTGCAAGGTTGCTTAGTGACTAAGTTGACTAATAGGAGTTGTTAAGTGTTAAAATTTATGAAAATTCAGTGGTCAATAATTATTGGTTAATTAGTCGATGAAAATAATTAGACGAAAAATGTGAAATGAACTAACAGAATAATGACATAAAAGTTAAGGTTTATAATGAGTAAATATATTAATAAATAAATATTAATTATTTTGAAGGTATTAACAGGAGAAGAATAGAGTGTCAAACGCGCCACAGACTGCAGGTAAGTGATACGCATGTGCTTTGGTCCTTAGGGCCATACATTGCAAGAGTTGGAAGATGCATGTTTCGGTGTTAATAGTTTTAAATAGCATGTTTCGGTGTTTACAGTTTTAAATAGCATGTTTCAATGTTTACAGTTTTAAATAGCACGTTTCATTGTTTACAGTTTTTATAAGCATGAATTGTATGTTGGTTGTTTTATTAAATTCCTGTAATAGAGAATGTATGCATTCACGAGCATCATGAATCATGGTTTTCAAATTTATACGAAAATGGTTTTAAGCATGGTTTTGTAAAGAAAATGGAATCGAATATTAAATTGTTAAATAATTAAGTAAAAAAAAAAAGATAAAGGCTTTGACGGATTGTTCCCCCATGCTTAGAGAGGCTAAGGCGGATTGCTCCCCCATGCTTAGAGGTTTAGTTGACGCACTTCCCACAGTTTAAGGCTTTGGCACGTAACCCATAAACAGAGGCTTGGTGAACATGGTCCCCATGGTTAGAGGCTTTGGGTGGATTAGTCCCCCAATGGTTGGGTTATGTTTCCAATGGTAACCAGTTAAGGCGTTGGCATGTAACTCATAAATAGAAACTTGGTGGACATTGTCCCCATGGTTAGAGGCTTTGGGTGGATTCATCCCCCAATGGTTGAGTTACATCCCAATGTTAGACGGTTAAGGCTTTGGTGTTGAACTCGAACTCATAAATAGAAGCTTGGTGGACATGGTCCCCATGGTTAGAGGCTTTGGGTGGATTAGTCCCCCATTGGTTGAGGCTTGAGTTAAATAACAAAGACAGAACAATAAATAGAGGCTTGGTGGACATGGTCTCCATGGTTAGAGGCTTTGGGTGGATTAGTCCCCCATTGGTTGAGGCTTGAGTTAAATACCAAAGACAGAACAATAAATAGAGGCTTGGTGGACATAGTCCCCATGGTTAGAGGCTTTGGGTGGATTAGTCCCCTATTGATTGAGGCTTGAGTTAAATACCAAAGACAGAACAATAAATAGAGGCTTGGTGGACATGGTCCCCATGGTTAGAGGCTTTGGGTGGATTAGTCCCCCGTTGGTTGAGGCTTGAGTTAAATACCAAAGACAGAACAATAAATAGAGGCTTGGTGGATATGGTCCCCATGGTTAGAGGTGTTGGGTGGATTAGTCCTCCATTGGTTGAGGCTTTAGTTGAATACCAAAGGCAAAACAATAAAGTTAAGATCAATAAAACGGTAAAAGAAAAGATTAAAGAGAAACATAAACGAAAAACTAAAAGAGATTTTAAAAGCTGCTAAAAGAAAAGACAGAAGAGAAACATAAATGGAAAACGAAAAGAGATTTTAAAAGCTGCATGACATGTGCATCATACCTTTTATTTTATATCACTTACTGAGCATTAGGCTCATTAGTTAAGTCTTGCGATGTAGGTATACGCACAGATAAACAGGCTAAGAGGAAGTTGATGAAGGATTTGCACTAGTGGATCTTGTGGCTGTCTGGGCTAAGAATTAAAAAGAAATTTATTTGTAAATTATTTGATGATCTTTAATGTTTTATTTTAATTCCGATGCGTATTCATAAAATGATTTTATTACTTCCATTGAGATTGATAAATATTTTAAGTAAAGAGTTTTAATGATCGGGTTTTATAAAAGGAAAATACTTTGATGTTTTTATAAAAAGAAAAGTTTTAAATTTTACACGATTTTTGAAGTAAATAAAACTGGGTCGTTACATTAGGACAACAATAAGGAAATATAAATACTCCCTTAAGAGTTGCCCTAAAAACCAAATTACAAAAGTAACCTTACAACAAAAATTGGACATGAATGCTCGGCTAACACACTAGCCGAGCACCCCAAAATAACTACATTCCATCAACCCTAAAGCTATCCAAAAATTATCCAAAATTCAGTATTCCAACAAAAAATATAGTCAACATAAATGTCAAGCAAATTTAGAAGACATATCTTCAGCTAAGAAACCTCTTTAAGCCTTGGCACTAGGGACTTCAAAATTATCTTCGGGTTTGATGGCTAACCGATGGTGTGCAAGTGTCCACCAAGATAGGACTTGTTTTGGACTTGCTCTATCTTCATGTCTTGACTCATTATCAAGCTCATGAAGTGCAACTTGACCTACAAAATAAGTAGCAAAAAATGGGTTAGATATCTCTTTGGCCTGAGCTTTGGAAACTGGGCCCTGTGGAGCATCAGTTTGATTGGCCCATGAAGGGATTTTGTCTTTTGTACACACATTCAACCATTGGAGAATGTGTTTATTTTGTTAACTATAATAATAAGACAGCTGACTGTGCCGCGTTTATGGGCTCAAAACTCTAAACCTGATCAGGATATTATTTCGTGACTTTAGTGATCGTTGAGTATCACTTTGTTCTATATGTCTATGGCATTTGTGTGTTCGAAGCTCGTGAGTGACTTTATTTTCACTGAGATTTTGTGGGGCCTATTTCATGTACATACTACACTATAGTAGACGTTTTTCACTTATGTCTCACTAGTTGATTTCTACTCAGTTTTAATCACATGTTTTATTCATGGCATACTCCCCCATTTATTTATAAAAAATCTAATTGTTGGATATAAAATTGTACCCCTATTAAGTTTAGTCGACCCCAACGACATCCTTTCATCTATAAATTTGGACGATCAATGATTGTTGTCGAAAGATTCAGCTAGCATTTCCTTTATTATTTCAGTATTTTTATTCAGAGTGTTTGGTGAGGCTAGACTAAATTGTTAAATTATATAATAATATTTATATAAATTCCCTATTTGTGGCACTTTTATTTCAGACATATATTATAACTTTATTTCGTTGTAACTATTAAACCTTCGGTATAACCCAATTGGTTGGGCCTTGACAAATTTGTAATTCACTAAAGTATTTTGCTACCTAAATAAATAAAAAAGTAATTAAAAGGGAAATGGTCAAGCGGTTCAATTTGGTTTTGGGCCCTGTCACTCCATGTTTTATCTCGAGTTCCCATCAGGGTTGTGACAAATTTCTTTCATGTTGCCTCAATTAGTTGGATCATTAATTTTTGGTCACTTATATCATTTTCGGTCAATTGGTTGAATTAAAAAAATAAATAAGTATTACTACATGGTTTTAAATTAAAAGAAATAATATTGGGTAAATCAGAGTTATCATAAGTTAAGTTTGGAAAACGTTTGGATTTTAAATTAATCTGAATTTAAATTATTTTATTTAATGTATATAATATTATTTTAGGTTAATTATCAATTTGACCCCTAAAATTGTGGAGTCCTTTCAATTGATACCCTAAACTTTAAATTTTAAAATCTGACACCTCAAAGTTTGAGATATTATCGTCTAATACCCCACCGTTATCAATAGAGGCGTGAGACGCACATGGAGTTGGAGATAGACTTCGGCGACAACCAATATTAAATTTTATCCATTAGCGATACATATGAGAGCTCTGAAATTGAGTCTCAAGCTGAGGAATCGTTCATAGTAAATGGTGTTTTTGAGGCAGGAGAGGATCTTGAAAATAAGGAAAATGAAGTACGAACTTGAAGACCAAAGAGTGATTTTGTTTTCCAACTTCACATGCATCTCATGCCCATATTTTAATAAATTGATAACGGTGAGGGTATTAGACGATAACATCTTAAACTTTGAGGTGTCATATTGAAAAATTTAAAGTTTAGAGAGTCAGCTGAAGAGACTTTCAGACTTCAAATGTCAAATTGATAATTACTTATTTTAAATTGATATTTATTAATTTTTTTACATAAAAGGGAAAACTCCTTCCTTTCATCAATGATAGAGAGAGGAAATCACAGTGCAAAAGGAGATTCCAACGTTCCATCTGCGTTCGCAGCATTCTCCTCTTCAACTCTTTGTGAAACTTTTTTTGTGGGTAAATATGAATCTAAGTTCTTTTTGTGGTTTGAAGTTTGAAGTTTTGTAATTTTGTATCCTAAATTGGGTATTCTTATTTTACTTTTGGATTTTGCGTTTCATTATTACACTGATGCGTGCACGAAATGCTGACTCACGTGATGGATGAATGCAACGCTTCTCACCTCCTTGGATAAGGACGCGGCTGCAAGTTTCTTTCGTGATATAACTCACACGAAATGGACTTTGGATATAACTCACCAAAGGGTTCTTTGGATATCACTCACCAAAGGAAGAAAAAGGATCTCTCCAATTCCCAAAAAGCAAAAGCTTTATTTCTCAAAATTCAACAACTGTTTAAAATATAAAATTAGGTGGCTTTATATAGCTATTTACAAAGATAAATTAAACAAAAAAAAACTAAATAAAAAAATAACCTAAATAAGTGGATCTAGATCTCCTAGATAAGTGGATCTAGATCTCCTAGATAAGTGAATCTTTTTTTAAATACTATCTTAAGAGATAATATCTTTCTCTTTCTTCAATATCTTTTGGTTGAGATATTCGGTCGATTCAAAAAGTTTCCTTGATCTACGGCTTGATAGCTTTTGATTGATTTCTTGTCTTTCAAACCTGTCTTCATGGGCTTCTTTCCATTGTAATAAGCAAATGGGCTTCCTTTGATCTTTCTGAATTTGGGTCTTTGCTCTTGAACTTCCACCTATGCTTGACCTTGAGTACCTTTATGATATTCTTTGAGACTTGATAAATAATAAAATAGTCTCATTTCACATCATCCTCCCGGGGTTGAAAAGGATTCGACCTCGAATCATATCTTGTGTTACCATGTTTGTACAGGATGCCAATCCTTGATATTTCCAAGCTATTTCCTTTAAATATGATCAAAGGAACTTTGTTAGCACAAATATCATCCTTAATATTTAAAGAACAAACCTCGTTCGTTTTGGGGCATGGAACATGAAAAGATTGCTCCTTTTGTACTGTTGTTGTCAATGACTCATCTTGGTTTTTTATAGGTTCGGATACTTGCTCTTTTTGAATTTTTTCTTCTATTTGCTCAAGAGAATCATCTAATTCATCAACTTGATGTTGTTCTTGCAAAATTGGGGTGCTCCATAACTTTGCTTTAATTTGTTCTAACGAGACACTAATTTTATCAAGTTTGGCTTATTGATTTCGTCTCTCAATTCTTTGAGCCATTTTGATCACATCCTCAAGAGTATCGTAAGGTCTTGTTGCCATGCTTTCTAGAATGTCACCGTGAAGTCCGTCGATGAACCTTGCTATTGTTTTTTCCTTCTCGTTCTTTCAAACCACATCTTGTTTTTAAAGTTTTGAACTTGGTAGCATACTCTTCGATGGTAAAGGAACCTTGCTCTAGATTTTGAAATTGTTGGTAGAGATCTTGAGTTTGTTGTTGGTTTTGGTCCCTCTTCAGTTGGCCAACTTCTTGTTGTAGCGAGAGAACGATTTCCCACAAGTCTTCATTGGAGTGAGATGTTGAAGATTTAATCATTGTGGATTTTGTACCGCTTTGGATGCTCCTCAAGTCATCATGTGTGAAAAATGAAATTTTTTTTTTGTTAGGATGCTTTAGCTCTGATACCAGATGATGCGTGCACGAAATGCTGACTCACGTGATGGATGAATGCAACGTTTCTCACCTCTTTGGATAAGGACGCGGCTGCAAGTTTCTTTCGTGATATAACTCACACGAAAGGGACTTTGGATATAACTCATCAAAGGGTTCTTTGGATATCACTCACCAAAGGAAGAAAAATGATCTCTCCAATTCCCGAAAAGCAAAAGCTTTATTTCTCAAAATTCAAAAATTGTTTAAAACATAAAATTAGGTGGCTTTATATAGCTATTTACAAAAATAAATTAAACAAAATAAAACTAAATAAAAAAATAACCTAAATAAGTGGATCTAGATCTCCTAGATAAGTTAATCTTTTTTTAAATACTATCTTAGGAGATAATATCTTTCTCTTTCTTCAATATCTTTTGGTTGAGATATTCGGTTGATTTAAAAAGTTTCCTTGATCTTTGACTTGATAGCTTTTGATTGATTTCTTGTCTTTCAAGCCTGTCTTCATGGGCTTCTTTCCATTGTAATAAGCAAATGGGCTTCCTTTGATCTTTCTGAATTTGGGTCTTTGCTCTTGAACTTCCACCTATGCTTGACATTGAGTACCTTTATGATATTCTTTGAGACTTGATAAATAATAAAATAGTCTCATTTCACATCATACACATTCTTCTTTAATCTGGTTATGTTCAAGTAACTGAACATTCAATAATTAATCAAGATGGGACATTGCTATCTATGAAAATTTTCATGGCTAGGCAAATGAAGAAGTAAACACTTGAATCGAATACTTTTATCATATAATTTTCCAATCATTTCCATTTAAATTATTAAGCATTTATAACCACTTTGGTATATCTAAGGCTAAGCAATTGATATATGAAGGCTAATAATTAAATATCCAATGAATAAAATATTTTAATACGGGGGAAGCGTACGTGCGATAGACATGGAGTCACACATTAATCATTTAAATAAATTTGTTTGTAAAATGCCGACTTCAACTTACAATCCTGCCCAAAGTGGGGCTGAGGCAATTTAGGATGATACCCAATTAAGTTATTAATTAATTATAAAAAAAAATTTAAAATTACTGACCCTCATACTCACTCATAACAATCATTAAAAATGTGAAAAATACTCCAATTCATGGAATCACATTATAATCTAATTTTGAAATATATTATTAACATGACATGACACACTTTCGTCTCTACAATTAGATTCTTTGTCATAGTGAATAATAATTGGACATGTAAAACCTAACTCTAATATAATGTCATTATAGAGTGTTTGAGTTTAACCAATCATGAATCTGAGGCTCAAATAACTTATATTTATACGCTTAGACTTATAGTTTAAAAATGCTTCTAATTTATTATTCAAATTGAGTTTTAACTTTATAATAATTACAATTCATCTTTAAAAATATACTCTTGAAAGAAGTTAATTGTTGGAAATGACTAAATTAATCAGTCTACATCACAGCAAGGGAGGGTTAAATATGTACTTGGCAATAATGCATCTTCCCAAATGACGAAAACGAACCCACGAGGCCAAATTAATTGGATGGCCCAGCCTTATGGTCACGGTTCCGATTTCGCCATCGAGGACTCGTCAGCTAGTGGGCCGCACTTACCGAAAGGGACTGATTTTATGCTCTTGGGTTTAATCAGCCAAAAAGTTGCGATGCCACAGCCATGGACAACAATGCCAGTGGGATGCGGGACCGTCCAATTCCCATCATGATGCTGCTGACTAGGATCACAATGACAGTCCGACCAGCCACGTTGCAGCATGTGGATGATTCGGAATTATTTTGGTACAACGCAGCAGCAGCACCTTCGTACACCATGGCGCTGCTTCCGATGGACGAGTTTGTGGTCGAGTTCTCCCCCTTCCCCGACGATTTTAGACTGTCCCTCCAACAAACGACAAAATTAATTGTTTCTAAAGAATAATTAAAGAAGTCACAACAAGGAGGTGCTTTATGTAAATTCACCTCCTTTGCGGAGAGGCGCAGAAAGTGATGACGTAATCGGCGGCGACGCAGGTGAAGATGCTGCTCTCATCGTCGTAGGCATAGCTGTAAGCCCGTGGGCATGCTTTTTTAAAAATCTGCGAGTACGACGACGGCTTGCAAGTATCCGGTGTTCTATACGCGCCGCTGCAACAATATTGCGGCTGCCCAAGAGCCTGGCATGCACTTCTACAGGCAACACCCTCCCTCCCATCCTCCCCCGTCACTTTCAGCCCCGAAGGACACGCGCTATTGAGATCCGCCACGCAGCCCGTGGTCGCACAGTTGCGTCCTGTTCCGCCCTGAGGAGCCACTAGCATAGGGAGGTTATAGCCGTCCACCAAGCTGACATCGAAAAAATCATATCCATCCTGCCCGTCGAGAGTGAATTCAGCCAGAGTAGCCGGCGGGGCGGGGCCTTTGCCTGAGCATTCGATCTCGCCGGAGCCACAGTCACCGATGACGCAGTAGAATTCGCCGGAGGAGGAATGGTTGGAACAGAAAGTTCGACCCCAGAATCGGCCGGCCCATGAAGTTGGGGCGGAGATAGTCTTGGACTCCCCCTTTTGGAGAGCGAATCCGGTGGTGGAAAGTGGCGGTACGCCGGCGTTAGAGAGAATTCCCGGCCATACAGAGTAATCGCATTTATTTGAAATAGTAAAAGTGGTGGAAGATATTGCTGCTATCAAAAGCTTCACCATCAACACAAGCAATGAAACACTTTTGCAAGCCATTTGTGTTGCCAAATGGAAAAACAAAAGATAAAAAATAATGGAAGACGAATAAGAGTAAGAAAGCTTGAGTTTGCAAAAATGGAGAAAAATGGATTCCTTTAAAAAAAAAAAAAACGCAGAGAGAGTGAGACACTTGAGGAGGTGTCAAATCGTCGACCTCAACCTCCACCTCCACCTCCAAGTGGTAGAAAGGAAGGCTCTGTTGCAATTCTTTGCGTGATTGTTATAAAAAAAAAAAAATAAGTGAGTTTTCATAAAATTTAAATGGAGAGAAGAAGGAAAGCATTTAGTTTGTGGCGTCGCGCTGCCGTGCAAGTCATGCAATTAAAAATTAAAAAATGACATTTTAATTTGCAAGAAATAAATAATACACCATAGTTTATGGGGCAAGTCAATGACCCTTATTTATATTGTAATTCTATTATTCATTGGTGGGTTAGAGATAAATGTCATCTTCTTATTTGTTTATGCTATTCTTCATTTCTAACCCAATCATATTCTATAAATTTGATCAGTCTTTCTTTCGTGGGTTGTATTTTAATTGGAGCATTTAATTCTCTGCAATGGATACCCTATGGGCCCTACATTTCTGTATGGCCTTCACAATGACGCCTGACGGACTGCGTGTTTGGGTGGGTATACACACCCTACAGATTATGGACGCTTGCATGCTACCACACCCTTTTGAAGCTTCCTTTTCGGGCGAATGCCTCTTCTTCTTAGAGCCTTTTCCGTTCGTTACTTGGCTGAACCCGACATAATGGCGCCCCTGGGATCGAAATAGAACAAAACAACAAGATTGCAACAGCTAAAACTGTGATTTTGTGCAAACGTCAGTGACTGAAAAAGAAAGGAAGACAATCAGGAATCAAAATAGAATTCCATGGAAATTATACTTCTTGGCCTACCAGCACTGATCGGTTTCCCATCTCCGGCCACGGCACCCACTTAAGCTCGTTCCAGAACATTCAGGTATGTCGCTCACAGTCATAACCGTAGCCATCGAGGTTCTAGGCCAGAAACGTGAGCGATCGTAAGCTGCCCGTTTTTCTGGATCAGATAAAGTTTCATAAGCCTCATGGATTTTAATGAACTCTCCGGCCGACGAAGACTGACTGATAGATCCAGCGTCCGGATGCAAGACCCTCGCTAATCTTCTATAAGCAGCCTTAATCTCTCGAAAAGTGGCGCCGCTCCCAATGCCCAGAACTCGGTAAAGCGAGGAAGACGACGAAGAACAGGGCGACGGAGCTCGCTCCGCCGTTGCTGCCTTGCACTTGAGGAGCAACGGCCGGATTTGAACGGGATTCCAAGTTGGCCGATCAGTGGCGTTGGGTGCAATTGGCAAGGGCGTAAAGCGACAGAAAGAAGATGAGGCAGCGCTGAGCATGTCGGATTGCGTAGTGTTGTTTTCTGAATGATTCAATAAGAGAGAGGGAAGAGTGGATTCGGAATTTATAGGTAGTTGACAATGATTCCGTCCAAACAAGGTAAACTGAATCCGTGTGTCACGCTGGTTCATCCAAGCACAATCAGCTCTATTTCATGACGGCTTCGTTTCAGATATGTTTTTCGAAAGTGACGTCATCAATGATGTGGCTATGTCTTCTCTCTCAAGGCTAAAGTCTTCTAGAACCTTCCATTTGATGTTTTTGGAGCAACACCATAGTTAATGATCCTTTCTACATTACCAGGATTCCTTTCAAGTGTTGAAATGATTCTCTCCCTCTTTTTAGATTAAGGAGTTTGTAGATGCTTTCTACATACATGGTTCTTTCTTTGTCTTCTAATCATTTAATCTTTTTTTTTTTTTTTTGTTTAATTTATTAAGTTAGAGTAATGTGGTGATAAAATGTCAAATATTAAATTTAAAAATTGTTAGTTTGTCATTTAAACTTAATAAGATAAATAGTTTTCTTTTTAGATTTTCTCATCTTTTGTTAAATATTTGATTCTTTACTTTACTTTTTGGTTTAAAAAAGGAGAAGTAGTTGGGTGTTATATTCCAATAAACAAATGTATTGAATATTACATAAACAAATTTATTTATTTTTATCAAGTTTTAGATTTGCATTATATTATGCTTTATGAAAATTTCATAGTTATTTATGTAAACTTTATATTAATTCATATCTAATATATAATATAAAAAATAATAACTTAAATATTTATATTTTAAGTAAAAGAGTTTCACATAATATAAAATTGTAATCATAGTTTATTCCATGAAGAATGTTCAAACAAATCTCTAATGTATATGTAGTGATATAGAATTAATATATTTTATGTAAGATGATTGTACATGGATAGAGTAGATGAAATTATATTCTTCTTGTAATTTCCATTGAATAAAGAATAATTAATTGCATTATAATGACAGTCATATTTATATGATCTTAATTAATTGCATTTAACATAGTTCTATTTCATATTAATTTATTGGATGAATTCTAAAATAACTCCAACCCTTAAACTATTTTTCTTAACAAGGCAGATCCTTGAACTAAGCTCCATTAACAAAATAACTCTATCGCTAAACAAATTGTTAAAAAAATATATGTCGACATGTATCATGTTGGAAAAATAAGGATAATAAAGAGAATTGAAAAATAAGAGTGGATAATATTGATCAAAATAGTTTCTAGGAAAGATTGTTCTTGACAATCTCTTTAAGTAGAATTACATTTCCAAGTAAGTTTCTAGGAAAGGCTGGAAGGGTCACAAACGGTCCCACTTAAAATTCAGTCTTCTTAGACAGAGCTTACTTACTTATTACAATTATACCACTAATCGGTACAAAAATGATAGTAGATATGACCAAAAAATATCAAAAATATTTTTCTCATATTGTTATATTATAACAATAAAAAAAATAATAGAAATAGACATCAAGAATTTTTACGTGGAAACCCAAATCAGAAAAAAAAAATAAAAAATAAAAACTACAAGTACCAAGTACAGAAAGATTTCACAATGAAAAATATGATTTACAATATTCTTATAGAAACCAAATATTCTAGAGAATATTCACAAAGAGAAAAATCACCACTCTTAGATTCATTATATGCACAAAAGCACCCCATCTATTTTTTCCTCACTCTTTTTTTTCTCTCCCTCAAAATAATCCTCATTATTTTTTCTCCCTTCTTCTCTTCTCTTCTCTTTTCCTTCTTTCTCTCTATTTTCGAATGCATAATATGTTGAGATTCTCCCTATTTATAGGGAGAGGTTGCCATAAAATGAAAAACCATGAAGGGAACAAATCCCTTGAAATCTACAAGGAAGCCACATTCTTCTTCAAACTTTTAGCGTTTTCAAACTTTCTTCTTTATGAGAAGTGTCCCTCATCATAAAAAGGGGTACCTGCCTCACAAATTTTCCCATTTTGATTTATCATAAGGTAAGTCTAGTCCAGCTGAACTTCTACTGAATTTGTGTTTGCCCTTTTGCAAGATCTTTGTCATCATATCTGATCCATTTTCATCTATATGAATCTTTTATAATTGTTTGGCGTTCAACACATCTCATACCCAATGATACCTGATATCTATGTGTTTTGACTTGGAATGAAAGCTCAGATTCTTACTCAAATGAATAACTCTTTGACAATCACAATAGAAGATCTATTTATCTTGTTAATGGCCCAACTGTTAGCTTAAGAATATTAAGCTTAAATCTTTTTATGATGAATGTTTAATTTGATGAAAAGTTGTTAATAACTTGAATGTGATTAAATTGTTAAACGTTTAATTTATCTTTGATCTTTGTTGAAAACACCCTGTCAAATGGGTATTAGTTGTTCTAACATATTTGTTAAAGTCTTTGTAGGGATTGACTTAATCTTTGAGATTAATGATATTTTGGTTGAAGTAAAACATGAAGGGTGGTCGACCAAATGAAATTGGTCGACTGATATTCTAACAGTGAGTAGGTGAACTTGATATCAATGAAGCCAATCAACTAGTGACAAAGTGGTCGATCGAAAATCTTACAGATTGCTCCATGTTTTCGACAAATTGAAAAGTGGTTGACCAGGGTTACAATTATAATACCCCGAATTTTCATATCAAAATTTAATAAGGATAATTAGAAAATAATTTGGGGTATTTAGATTAATTGGATAATCATCGGGGTATTACCAAAGACATATTCAATTGATTATAATTCAACGAAATTTATTAGATTATAATTATGGTTAAATAAAGTGAAATTAATTAGAATTAAAATGTAAGATAATTAATGGGGATGATTAAATAAACATTAGGTGAGGAATTAGTTAAATAGAGAAATAAAGAAATTGAAATAAAAGTAAAGGTTAAATAGAGTGGATGATGGGTGAACCGGTTCTCCTTGAACCGGATCGGTCTAGATGAAAAGGGGACAATTTTCCCACTTGTGTTCTGGGAAATCAAGAGAAAGAGGGGGAGAGAGGGTCTGGCCGCGATATTTTGCGGAGGAGAAGAGGGAGATTGAGGGAGTGAGGGGACGATACGAGAGAGGACTCGGGCTCGGCTATTTCATGGAGAGAAGTCTCCTTCACACTGAGTAGGTCCGGCGTACGACGTTTGGCGTCACCTAGGGCGGCGAGTGCGAACGTCGTCGCGCAACCCACAGAACCACGAGACTGGTGTGGCGAGGGGAAAACGTCCGAGCTACTGGAGCAAACGAGTCTCGGGCTGGGAATCCTAGCGCCAAACCGAGGTAAGCATTTTGGTTACAGTACGCTTGGTTGATTTGATTCTGAACTCTGTGTTGTCGCGGGAGTGGCGGTGAAGGATTGATCGTGATGAAATGGCAATGGCGATGAAGCAGCAGGGAATCGCAATGGGAGTGCCTGACGGGGTCCTTCGCATTGGGCTTCAACCAGGGTGTCGATCGGGCCCGTGGAGTTGAACCCGGTTCGTGAATGGTTGTGTTGTGCCCGTGGAGATAATTCTCCATGTTTCTCTCTTTCCTCCTGGCATTGCACTCAGCTGATGAAATGAAAGAAAAAGGAAGGAACGGGACACTCTCTGGAAAAGCAGAAGAAAATGGGGAGGGTTGTCAGATGAGTTGAAATGAATTGACTGAGAGCTTTCTGAAAGGGAGAAAGGTGCCAAGAAGCTGTTCTCCACTTCTCGTGGACACTTCAGGTGAGAATGTTCCTTATGCTTTATGAATTTTATTTAAAGAGTATACAAGTTTTGTATGTTGGATTCAAAGCTTAGATGTGAGGTTATTTCTGGATAGTTATTGTTAAGGATTGTTTACTGCTGAGAGGTTGATTAGGATTCTGTTAAGGTGGTAAATTGTTTATGTTGCCAGAGTGAATGTCCATTAAATGTTAGGCTCCACTCTTGGTTGTTAAGTTATGAAGAATGGGGATCGGTAAGTATTATGGTTTATAGAACGTTGAAAATGGTTATTGAAAGAGTTGATATTAATAATTAAATGTTATTTATTGTGAAGGTATTGAAATGAAAGATTAAATTGGAGTGCAAAACGCTTTAAGGACCACAAGTAAGTTGATACTTACTGTGCTTTGGTTTTCGGACCCTACATCGCAAAAATTAGAGTTGTATAATGCGTGTTTACTGCTCTCATAGAATATTTAAGTTGTTTACTGTTTTACCACAAATTGAACATGATCCGTATATTGTGCTATTGTTTGCTGGATGTTTATTAGATTTAGGTTCTTTTAATAATATGTTTCATAGGTGAGCATGATTAGAGATTATTTGAATGATATGATAGAAGTGTATGCATTCACGAGCTTCATGCATCATTGTTTTCAAAAGATACGAAAATGGTTTCCATTCATAGTTTTGAAAAGGAAACAAATCGTAAAATGAAAAGAGAATGAAAATAGAAAACTAAAAGATAAAGGAAAACAGAACAGAAAACGAAAATGCATATGATTTTGAAAAGGAAACGAAAAGTGATAGAATGGATGTTCATACATACTAAGTGGACAGCGTTCCCAAGGGATTATCACCCAAGCGAACAACCATCACTTGGCGGTAGGAGTATCCATTGTGTCATTGAATAAACGTAAATAGACGTGTGGGGGTTCGGGAGATTTGGTGACTGTCCATCGGTGGGGACACTATATGATGTATCCCCTCATCGGGGTGATGGTTAACCACGTGGACTCTAGTGTTCATCATTTTTCTTGTACGAAAATCCTCAACGTCTTCAACAAAAGGGAATGGTGACGGTCATGGTAGTGAAGCCATATGATGTATCCCCATGTAGGGGTGACAGATAGCTACATGATTATATGATGTATCCATTCCCTTAGTATACGGAACAAATAGGTTCCCTTCTAGAAAATGAAATTTAAAGAGAAACAGAAAGGAAAAGATCAAGTAAAGTTAAGATCAAGAAGACTGAAAAAGAAGGAAATGAAATGCGAAATGAAACCGAAAAGAAAAGAAACGGAAACGGAAACGGACAACGAAAAAGATTTCGAAAATGCATAGCGTGTTTATTTTATTTTATATCACTTACTGAGCACTAGGCTCATTAGTTAAGTCTTGTGATGTAGGTATGTACGAGAAACAGGAGAACAGGTCAAAGACCGTTGATGAAGGATTTGCAGGGGTGGATCTTGTGGCTGGATGGGCTAAAGAAGTAAATGAGAATTTTTGTGTAAAAGGGTTTGTAAATTAACAAAAATTATTTAATGCTTGTTTTAATTTCGCTGTATTTCATAAAATGATTTTATTACTTCCGCTGCAAATGATAAATGTTTTAAGTTAAGGTGTTTTAACGATCGGGTTTTATAAAGGAAAAATATTTTGACGTTTTTATAAAAAGAAAAGTTTTAAATTTATACATTTTTAAACGAAATAAAAATCGGGTCGTTACAACAACGGTTGACCAAAAATAAGGCATAAAGCATATTAGTTTTTTGGAATGCATTGAAGCGATCGATCAGGGTAAAATTGATCAACCGGTGTGGTTGACCAGAGCGATGATATTGGTCGACTAGAAGCTTAAAGAAATACACGTAAAGGTCATATAGGGGTCGACCAAAATGGTTAAGTGGTCGACCGCTCAGCAGCTTAGTTGGAAAATTCTATAAATAGAGGAAGACTCTAAGAGAAAATTATCTTGAGCAAGCTGTCGAAGTCAAAGTACTGCAAAATTGTGTAACTTTTGGAGCTTTCATTCTATTGCTTAATAGACCCCACTTCTTGCCTAATCATTGGCCTTATTCATATTGAGAGTGCAGATTTGTTGTGTTGGATATTGTAAACAAACAATTGGTTGTTGCGTGTGAGTGATAGTGAAGTCATTGTAAGGAACGATTGACACCCAGAAAGATTAATCATTTGTAACAGAAAGGTTAAAGTGAAAAGATTTTCAAGGATGAGTCTTGAAGCGAGGACGTAGGCGTGTTTGGCCGAATAGCGTCACCAAATCAGTTTGCATCCCTTTTACCCTTCTCTTTGATTGCCTATTTTGATTGTGATTGAATTTTAATGTCCGTTGAACTTGCATAAGATCACTTAGCATTTCTTGAATAGCTAAATTTTTTTAATCACTCGAAAAAGTTTGATTTGCCCAACATATTTTCCCTATAAATACACGTCACAATTTTACACGTATAGATATGTAATGTAATATGTTAATTATCCCGACCATTAATTACATCACGTATACAGGGAAAACGATATTGGGGTGTTACAATAATAGAACCAAGTAGGAATGTCATGCTTGAGTGGATATTCATATTCATTGACATGAGAAAAAGGAATAAAGAAAATGAATGAATGAAAAAGGGAGTAGGAGGATGAAGAAGTAGTTCGGATCTAATCAAGTAAACAGGAAGAATTATGTCATTCCATTGTCGGGTTACGAGAGACTACTTACCCTAGGTGGTTAGAAGCCCACAACAGATTACTTTCTCATACACGGATTCTCCAATCTCCCAACTCGACGTATGAGGAATGAATGAATGAAACGTAAAGAAAAGAACGGTTTGAGGCAATACCCATTCTGTCATAATGAGTTAGAGGCATACATCATATTGCATATCTCATTTCTTATTGGGCCTTGGGCTCATAGTTTGCTAATGGTGTAGGCACACGCATGAGATAAGAAAAAGGAGCAGTTGATGAAGAATACGAGCGAGACTTGTGGCTGGTTAGGCTAAGGAAAGTAAAAGAGATAAAGGTTTTGTAAATATAAAATACCAGTTTATTTATTGTCTTTTAAAACGAATGATTTCTACTTCCGCTGTAAAATGAGAAAAAATAGATTTTACAAATAAAGATTTAAATAACGAGTTTTAAGTAAGACGTTCTAACGATCGAGTTTTTAAGAAAAGAACTTTGATTTCAATTAAGGGGTTTTAATAGGGATTCAGTTGTTTTATAAAAGTTTTAATTTTAAGTGATTTTTGAAGTAAGAAAAATCTAGGTCGTTACATAGAAACCAAAAACTCATTTTCTTTTTCATTATAAGTCATATCATATCTACAACCTCTTGTCATCATACTAGGAGTTCAAGTTCACCAATTATAGAGTATAAAAATAGGAGAAGGCTCTATCAGTGCGGAACTAGAGTAACTTGTGAGCTTATGCCAAATGATGCACCATCGGAAGCTCACTCAGATGTTGGAGTGTAGGAAAGGAGGGGGACGAGTGCATGGTTGGAAGATGGACACCCCTATAGAAGGCGGACGCTCAAAATGGGAGAAACGGACATCCCTTGTTGAGGAACAGACGTCCTTCATAGAAGATGGATGTCCTTTTTAGCGAAGGGACGTCGTTTTAAGCGAAGGAAGACAGGCGTTTAAAATGGGGGAAAGAGGGATGTCCCTTTTAGAGGAACAGACGTCCTTTACAGCGCATGAATTGACAATGAGGTAACAAGGCGCAGACGTCCCTTGGGGGAACGAACGTCCCTTGGAGGAACAGACGACAATTTTGAACAACGAACGATAGAAGTGGATAACTGACGACAAATATGGATGACGAATGTCCTTTATAGCTAAAGCATCATTGTTTTGGAGCACAGGGACGTCCTTTATAGTAAAGGAATGTCCAAAATACGACAAACACTACCCACGATTGCAGAACAAAAAGCTCCTTCTATATACGTCCAAAAATACGAAATGGAACCATGAACTACTCTGAATTGGAAGGCTGTGTAATTCAATCCTTTCCACTCAGATAATGACGAAGTTAGGACCTCCAATCTGTCTGAATGTGAACGACCGGTTCTTAACGAAGTCCCACCCGAGTCAATGGAAAGGTTGCAGAAGAAATGCGGCAACTTTGGAACAAACCTCTACTGTAATTTGAGGCAGGCTTCCTCTAACAATATGGGATGAAATGAACTTTGCAAAAAGTAACAAGCTGATATGAAAAAACACTACTGCTGTGTCTAACGACTTCAGTCGCTGCTACGCAAAAAAGTAGCTCCTAACTTAGTTCTTTGAAAGTTTTCTATACCTTTGCTGGATATTCTTCTTCAACGAAACAAAGAAGAGAAAGGAGTAGTAAGAAGAGAAATCACTTAAAACTTACAAGAGATGATCTCAATTTTGTATACACAAACTTGTTCAGATATAACTCACCGAAAAGGATGCGGCAAACTGGAGAAACTCCAAGTTTTGAACAATGTTCAGTTTTCTGTATTCAACTATTTTCCTTGCAAAATTTACTTAGAGATGCTTAAATACCCCACTAATTAGGGTTAAATCTTAATGACTAAATAACAGAAATAACCTTAAAATAATACACAAACAACATACAGACAACAAAAACAAACAACAAAACCAAGCACCAATTAAATTATTATAAAATAAAATACCTAAATTAAATTAAAAGAAAATTGAGGTGAAACTGTGGTGCATCACGTAGGCAGGTTTGCCTAACTGCGTTAACAAACTGATTTTAATCTCTCTATCCCTTATCTCTTATAGTTGTAATTGTTTACTTTTCTATTCATATTAAATCACTTAATGATTGAATAATCAATTTCACACATTCCTCCACCCACCAAATTAGGATAGCATCAGTCCAACAACCTCTAGTCGACCACTTTATGTTTGTAAAAACTTAATGCTCTTGGCTAGCTTTTAGATGACTACTCAACTTGAGCAGGTCGACCGCACCATTGTAGTGGCATTTAGTTGGACTTTAAAGATTAAACATGTGATTGCTCTCTTTCCAAGTCTGGAATTCACAAGTCGCAATTTGGGTAAGAGGTGATCGAGACAAACTGCAATAGCCAAAAAAAAATTGAAGTACAAAATAAGAGTAAAATGAAAGACTCCATAGTTTATGTTGCGCTCAAATCATCGAACTAGTTTGCCTTTACCTTTATTTCTTGAGTTGCTACTACTCAATTTTGTAAAAATAGAAAGAGAGCTTTCATAAATTCTAGTAAGTAAATCCTTACGTTAAAGATGAATCAAAATATGAATAAAACTAATGAATCACACATGAAACACCCATCAGAGTGTATCATAGTGAGTATAAATGCAGATATATTCCAAAACACACACATTATGCCATTCCTAAGTGCAATGCACAGGACAAATATGACATAACACACTAACATAAATGTTAATATATGTCCATACATGCACACGTCTAGTGTCATATACTTGCTACATTTTCAGGGTTTTTACCAGTTAGGATGTAGTGCCAAGTCATTTTCTTCGTGACGTTTAGGGAGTCTCGCCCTATGGAGCACATATAATTACTCCTTTTTTTTTTTTTTCCTCTAAAACCCAAACTAAATGTGTCTCACTCGTAAGGAAAAGTATATGTAACTTAGACCCAAAGTAAACGAGGCACATAACCTCCATCCAAGGTATAATGATCTATATATGAACATCATGCATACCACCCAATGCGTTTGAATTTATGCATATAATATCACTTATGCCATGTATGTGTGAATGTCTATATATATATATATATATAGAGCATGTATTATATGTATGATGGTAATGTGTTCCCAACCACAGATTAATGTACTTGATTAAAATTTATTTTAGTAAGTTTTATTTCACTTCATAATACCAGCGTCCTGGATTTGCATAACTAGCGTCGCGGCTCAGGCTTCACTTATCAAAGCCAAGGCATTCTAGACCCACACTGAGGCACCCACTCCACGTATGACACTGAGGCATCCATAACACAACTAGGGCTGGGCAAGAAGATACCAGAATCGAGAATCGACCCAGAACCGAGGCTCGGTTCTGGGTCGGTTCCGGTTCTCGATTTCAATATTTTTAAGTTTTGTCGGGTTCGATTCTTTTTATAAATTCTGGTTCGGTTCTCGGTCCCCTAAGTCAGGAATCGAGAACCGAAGAAAGTTAAAAATGTCGGGCAAGTGGGCAACCCTAGCTCCAAGCTTGGAACTCTGGAAGTTGGAATCGAGACGGCGAGACCTCAAGTTCGACTGCGATTTGCGATTTGAGATTTGAAGGTGAGACTGCGAGTCTGTGACTACAACTGTGAAGTTGCGAGACGTTGTGCGACTATGATTGCAAAGCTGTGAGAAGGCGACAACGATTTCTCCCCTGATTCTGAGTTCTTTAGGGTTTGGAAATCTGGAATCGAGACCTCGACTAGGATTTGCGAAGCTACGACTGTGACTACGAAGCTGTAACGACGATTTGCGATTGCCACTACGAAGCTGCGATGACGATCTGCGACGACGAGGTCCGATACCTAGATTGCTCCCCTGAATTTCGATGATCAGCGAAGCTATGAGAAGGCGACGGCGATTGCTCCCCTGAGATTCTATCTCTTCGTTCGTATTTCATTTTGGAACCGAGAACCGCCGGTTCCGAACCTGGAACGGACCTCGGTTCTGGGTTTGGGTCCGGTTCCCATCGGTTCCAGGTTCGGTACCGACTTCTCGGAACCGAGAACCGACTATTCGATTCCGGACGGTCCGGAACTGGACCCAAAACCCGAATTGCCCAACCCTAAACACAACCCCCTGGCATCCATTTCACTTATAGTGGTGGAGGTGTCCAAATTATAACGTTAAGGCGTGCCCCTATATTTTCCGCCATAAAATGCACCAAAAGCTTCAACGTCAAGATACTTTTCCTTGCATGTCAAGAAGCTTCTTCGTCTTTCCAAAGTTTTTGAGAGTTTCTCCTATGTAACTCCACCGATTCTAAACATTTCAAACAACTATAATTCATCCAATCCAACCAATATCCTAAAAATTCCAAAATTTACACTTAATCCATTCAATTTATACTTGTTTTCTTAAATCTGAAGTAAAAGCGAAACTGGGCTAAAATCTTTTTTCACTTCAAGATTTTTACACCCACACACTCTTAGTGACGTGAGGACAATCTTTCAGGTTGGAAGTTTTCTCAAAATCCCTCTCCACCTCTTCTTTTCTCTCTCTTTCCCATGGTTCTCTCCCTCTCTCTTCCTTATCATCCTATTTGTTTTTCCTAAAAGATTATTTTACCTTTCCTTCATGGCAAAATTACAATAATGTCACCATTAATTAAAACTGAATATAATCAATTCATCTAATTAAGCAGGGTCATGTGTCACATTGGTCGATAATTTTTATTGCACTAATATCTAAATCACGTGAGCACAAGACATTATAGTATGTTTCTTGCTTCTCAATTCTTATTCTAACACCCACTTCCACTTTCCAAAGTAATTATTTCCAAATAAGGTGTTAACTTCCTCATCATATATCTTTTCTTTTTTAAATCTAGTTGACTCATTCTTATAGATAATTTCTCCCTTAAGGTGTTTAGTTCAATACCTTAAAATGGTTCCTAGTTATACTCACTTCTAAAGTTTTCTCACACATTAATCATTCAATGTAATGGCCCCACTAACTCATTAACACTAATTTAGATTTATTACCATTTTTAATCACATGTTATTATGTGATGTGTGTAACTTAGTTAATTTTGATGCAGACCATTACAAAGTACCACTTGCTAGTTGATCCAATATTGTGTTGGGTATCTTGTCATGGGCTTACCATTTTTTCAATTTATTATTCTTTTACTATTTTTGTTTTTTGTTCAACTTAAATTTCATTCCGGTGTTGAATGAATAACATCAACAGCTAGAAAGAGATCTCAGTTACATGAATCTAGACATTTGTACTTTGGACTGATCGACTTGTTGAACTTATGCAAACAAGTACTTATGAAGAATAGGACTTGAAAAAATGGTATCATTCAAGTCACATGAGTCGTATGATCATAAAGCATTTAGTTCAAAAAGCTTTCAGGGGCACTATGTCTGATGTTAGCTACTCTTGTCTCACTTGGGTATAAAAGTAAAGAGAACATAAGGAAGTAAGTTATAAAAATGTCTTATCTTGCTTCCAAATTAAAGGTAGTAAAGACAGAGATGCTAGACAACTTGCTCGAGCATATTATTCTTATCTCACTTTCTACACAATTCAATTAATTTAATGTCATTTATAATTGTCAAAAAGACAAATAAACTTTTAACAAGTTCATTGTGTGCAAGGGATGGAGAAATTGAAGTAGGATAAGCATGAAAGGGTTGGTAATTTCTATTATCTCATTCTCTCATCTCCTCACACAACATAGAGAGTAAGGGTTTTCCCTATGAAAAATCCTTGTGACTAAAAATACAACAACTATTGGTTCCCGAAGTTTTTAAAAACTATTTCCTAAGGTGATGTTATGGATTCAGGTATTTTCTGTAATTATTTTATCTTGATGATGGGGTTCTTCTATTTATGAAAATAAAGTTTATAGATTCATCTAACGTTCATTACTTCAATATATTATTTAGATGTGGAGAAGGTTTAACATATTTTTTCAATCCTATTATGTAATGATCCCCTAGCATCCCTAGAGGAAGTCTATTTGCAATGAAAATTGTTCACTGCTGCACGAGTTCTCATTCAGTACTTATGCTTAATTCCTAGATCGCCTCTACATTTGAGGGAAAATGGAACTCTTACTATTTCTATGTTCCAGCTTTTGTAATACCTCAACTTTTTATATAATAATTTAATAAGAATAATTGAAAAGTAATTGTGGTATTTGGATTAATTGGATAATTATTGGGATATTACCAAGGACGTATTCATAAGATTATAATTTATGGAAAATTATTGGATGATAATTAAGATTAATTTGAATGGTGTATTTTGGAGTTTTTGGACGCATGTAGACGAAGGCGGACGTTAGCATACGGAGAGATTTCAAGTCTGTCCTGGTTTTAGGACTTTTTGGACGTATGCGGATGCCTGCGGACGAGGAGAGTTAGACTCTGTCCAAATTATGGGACTTTTTGGATCAATGCGGGTGCCTTCCTTCATCTGAAATTGCAATTCTGAAGGGGTGAATAATGAATTGAACCAGTTTAGTTCGGCTCGGTTCGAAAAAAATTGGGATGACTCAGTTTTAGTTAAAGGAGAAAAAAAAATAGGTTAAATGGAAATTAAAGTAATTAAAATAAATATTAATTTAATGAAATAAATTATAATGTTGGGATAAATGATTTAAATGGAATGAAAATAAAAAGAAGGGATTAAGAGTAGTGGAAGGAGTGAACCAGTTTGATTGGAACAAAAGAATGACCTTTGACCATTCTGTGAGAGAAAGCAAAGATGAGGGAGAGAGTCAGGAGAACGAAGGCGAGCGACGAAGAAAGAGAAGACACGAGGGAGAAGAGGCGAAGGCTTGGGCTTGGCTGGGGGACTCCTTCTCGGTGTACGACGTGTCCAACGGGCGTCGCGGGTCTCGACTATGGGTTTGGTTGTCGGGCTTCGTGGGTTGATGTGGTGCGGAGCTTTGGGTCGCCGTTTGAATAACGAATCCGTGCTTCCGCAGGTCGTATTTTTCGACAACAATTTGAGGTATATCTGACCGAGTTTCCTTCTCCTTATCGTTTTGTTAATAGGGCATTGGCAGGGACGATTGCAAGGGCGATTCTCGAGATGGCAGGGGCGACGGTTTGGACAGGAATGCTTGGGCGGCTTTCAATTCAGCTCAAATTGGTCTTTCTTCTGGTTCTTGCTCTGGAGAAATAGACAACTTGGACGTGCATGGAGGCATGGGATAGGATAGGGCATGGCCTGTGGCAGAGAATGGCACGTGTGCCTTTGGTGGATTTTTTGGCAGAAGAAGTGCAGAGGGGAAGGGGTAAGGCTGGCAGAGAACTCTTGGGTGTGCTGAGCTGTGGAGAATTGGAGAGGCAAATACTCTCTTGAGGTTGTGGACTACGAGGTACAGGAAGGAGGAGATGGAGCTGCTGCCTCTCGGGTCCCCTCGGTTCTTCAGGTAATGGTTATCTTCCTTAGTATTGGACAATGTCAATGAAGTAATTGGATTGTTGTCTGCTGTTTGGTTATGCTCTAACCTGGTTTCTGCCGATAGTTTATGTAACGACCAAAAATTCTTATTGGACGAATTATAAAATGATTAAGTATGTCATTTAGAGTAATTATTAAAAATAGGATTTGATCTGTTAGTAGAGTGCATTATTTTATCATTATGGAAATTAAATAGAAAATGAATGGGAGGAAATTGAAATTTATTTAATGGATAAAGAAATATAACCTAATTGGACTAGTATAAGGGAATTAAGGATACAATAATTAACTACAAAAGACTGGAAAATAAGAGAAAATAAGAGAAATGAGAAGAAAATAAAAGATGAAAAGGAAGATATTGCTGGAAATAAAGGAAAGTGAAAAGAAAAAAAAAAACAAAAGGAAAAAGAAAGAGAAGTGCCGGAAGGAGGCGAAAAAGGGGGAGAGACTCCTGCGGCCATCTTCATGAGAGAAGAGAACCTTCTTGTAATACCCTGACTTTTTATATCAGAATTTAAAAATGATAAATTGAAAAGTAATTTGGGATATTTAAATTAGTCGTATAGTTATCGGGGTATTACTAGTAAATTTTAGATTATAAATTATAGAAAATAAATAATGAGATTAATTGGAATAAGTAATTAAGGGAAATTAAATAAATAGGATTTAAGATAAAAGAATGAATAAATTGAAAGAAAATGGTTAAGTGAATCGGTTAGTTGAGGGATGGAGAATCGAACCGTCGGCTCGCGGCCATTTGAGAGAGAAAGAGAGGGACGGAGAGAGATCAGGACCGTGAGGCGAAGGCGACGCAAAGAGAGGGAAAGCGAACTCGGGTGAACGCTGGGGCTCGGGTTGGGTGTCCTGGCCAGTGGGCAGACGTGTGTCTAAAGGTGACGATGTGTGGCGAGCGATTGGGGCTAGGGTTTGGTGTGCCGCGGCTTGTAGGGACGATTCGGAGCCACAAATCGTCTGCTATGGTAAGTAGCTAATTCTGCATTTTGAGTTCTCCTCCATGACACTCTGATTTGGGCGTTCCTTCAGTCTGAATTGGCCATGAATCATATCAATTGGAAGTGGTAGGGATGAACGTGACGGTAGGGGAGGGAGAACTGTGACTCGTGTGTTCATGCTGGACCGAACTAGAGCTGGTTCTCTTCCACCGCTCCTCTGGAAATCTCCACGTGTTTCTCAAGTGAATGCTATGGGCTTTCCACGCAACATAAGTAGGTGACCTCCGCTAGTACGTGTGATTGTCCATCGGTGTACATTTCTTGGCTATGAATCAATGGTAGTAGGTAATGTGTTATGTTACAGCGTGTGCTGGAGAGAAAAGCTCTCTATGAAAGGAGCTGAGAGTGCCTTGTAGCCAGAAAAGAAGAAAAGTGGAAGAAAAAGGGGAAAAGTAACAAAGAAGCTTTTGTCTTCAGGTAAGGAATTCTTCCATGGTTTTCTGTGGATTGTTGTGAACATGGTCTGTTGAATTGACTTCTGTCGACAGTTCTAAGAAGATTAAGGTTTTGATGAATTGTTTGATTTCTTGTCTGTTTTGGTCCTGCTGATTGGTCCTGTTGATTAATTTCCAACTAGTTGAAATCGTTCTATGTGGGTTGAGGGATATGATTCTGGAATGTGGTTGTCGATTACTGTGCAGTGTGTGTTGCCACTGTTATGTGATTTATGTTTTGGTCATTAGAAATGGATTGGTTGTTCAAATGATGATAGGTTGCTTAGTGAATGGAAGCTTTGCTGTTAGTTGGGATTAATTATTGTTTCTCGGTTGGTTGGTGTGGATGTACAGAGTTAACTATTGTTGTATGGACTGTCTTTCGTTAGTTATTACCAGAAGCATGAATATGTTGGGGATTGTTAAGTTGGTGATTGGTTGTGTTTTGATAGCGTGTGCCAAACTGTACTACTGTTAAGTAATTCTAGATTTTGAAATGGTTAAATGATGAATGTGTTGGAATTATGGTTAAGCTCTATCATAAAGAACATTATCATGAAAAGTTAGTATTGTGAAATATGATCATGTCACATTGATGGAATGAGCAACTGTTGTGGGTTATTGCTATTCTGTTGTACATGTTAAGATAGTGGAAGTGTTAAGGTAATAAGTCGTAGAAGTAATGATACTAATACGTGATTTTAATGATGACTTATTGAATGGTTTTGAAGGTACTAAGACGAATGACATAATCGCATTGAAGACTCTGGGTAAGTTGATACTTACTGTGTTTTGGTCTTCGAACCCTACATCGCAAGAATTAGGGTTGTATTCTGTGTGTTTACTAGATTTAGATTCTTTTAATGATATGTTTATTAGACATTTATATATATCATGATATAGGACTGTATGTATTCACGAGCATATTGCATGACATACTTAATATATGTAAATAGGCATGTGGGGGTTGGGATGACTGGTGACTTTCCATAGGAGGTAGCTACATGGAATCTATGGATCATCCTTCTCCCGTTCTGAAATCCCCAACGTCTTTAAGCAAAGGAGAGGGTACCAGCATGTGGAACACCCCCGATGGATATATCTCCTTAATGGAGTGACTGGTTTTTCCTCATGGCCCTAGGGTGTATTCACTCTTGGCTTTCAGAAGGGATACAGTTCCTTTCTGTAATGTTGTATGATCATGCATCACATCTGCATTGTATTTCATTCTATCACTTACTGAACTTTAAGCTCATTAGTTTAAATCTTGTTTATGTAGGTGTGTACGTGAAACAAGAGAACAGGTCAAAGACAGTTGATGAAGGATTTGCACGAGCAGATCTTGTGGCCGACTAGGCTAAAGGATGTAAGAAGGAGAAAATGGTTTTGTACAGAGTTTTGTATTTAAACCGTAAAGGAAAATAATGGTATTTACTATATGTTTTATTTCACAAAGTTTCCGCTGCAATTCATAAAAGGATTTTAAGTAAAGAAATTAACAATCGGATTTTACGAAAGGAAAATTTTAAATTTTATGATATTTTAAAAGGAAATAAAAACCGGGTTGTTACACTTCTTACAGCCAAAGCTTCTTCGCGACAATGAGACGCAACCATGCGAAGAGCAGCACACCACCATTGTGCGCAGGCGAGAGCGTCCGAGCTGTCGTGAGTTGCGATTCTCACAGTGCCTTAGCAGAGGGGAAAAAGGGCTGAGACTAAATCTCCGATTCCAACCGACGGGAGCTACGATCGGTCGAGCATTTCCGGCCGAGGGCATGTGCACAGCTTAACCGACGAGCTGCTTGCACCATTTCTTCAATCACAATAAGTTTTGCTGTATGTGTTTTGGCCTAATCGGCCCTGCAATGCATGGTATAGGGGTGTTTTCTTCATTTCTTTGCTGACTGATAGATTCTGTTGAGTATTCTTGTTCTATTGATTTAGTATGTTCTGTGTTAGGTTACCGATTGGTTGACATCGTTAGGATTTTTGCTCTCTGTTGTTATAGCTTTGTTCTCCGTATGCATTTTCTGTTTAATGATCATTGTCGTAGATTATTGCTCTGTAGTTTTATGCTTGTCGCTTAAAGTTGGATTCTCAGTGACATTTTTTTGCTATATCGATGATTGAGGTTTTTATTCTGTAGACTGAGTTGTTTCTTACTTTGGTTCTACATTTGATTCTTGCCATTGTACTTTACTAAATACTTATTCTCTGTGAAATTAGACTTGGTTCTGCATCTCAAATACTAATTGCTAGACATTGGTGAATAATCATGCTCTTGATTTCTACTTGATGAATAATACTGAATTGGGACTGTCATTTGATTACTTTTCCATCTATTATTCTGATAGTTAACTATAAGAATTATGCTCTGAATAGGTACTAATTCATAGGGATTTTATTCTATACCTTGGTCGTGGCTTTGTCCGAACATCTTAGGAAATAATATTTTATTAATCTGGGTTTTGTCCATATCTTCACTTACTGCTTGGATATGCTTTATGTTGCTGAGTTTAATAGTTGGCCATTGGAATGTCGTCATTATTTTCCAGTTTCTACTCGATAGTCGTAAACATACCATATGATTACTACCTATTCTCAACTTATAGGTGCATTGTGTAATTGGTGGCTTAGAAATATGCAATATAATCATTGACCTGTTCTTGGCTCATTGGTGCACTGTTAAATTGATGGCGTAGAAATATTAATTATAATTGTTTACCCATTCTTGATTTGTTAATGCACTGCTTCTATTCTTGGAAAAGTTATTATTGGTGCTTTCTTTAAGAGCGGAACATGTAAAGAATTATTTATCGCCCTGTTTTGATTGTTGCATATTTTGTGGAACTGTTTCTATTGCATTTAATGTATATTCATGAATGGTCTGCATTAACAAAGAGAAAACGTACGTAAATGGGTAAGGAGGACAGATTGTCCCTCAGAAGGGACCGGTGAGGCATTAGCCCATTAGCTGGTTTCTGGCACAACTTGGAAACTGACGGGCACAAGGGCCGCCTAGGTCACAGTGCATTGAATTGCACATAGCTAACAGAGGGCTCCCAAAAAGGGTGGAGTCTATCTTCACAAGGGCCGGAGACTCTCCCAAAAAGGGGAGAAACGTAGTGTGTGCCCCACCGTTGAGCCTACTCATACCCGAAAAGATTAACACGAAAGAAAGATGAAGAACAAGAATGAAAGAGGTACGTAAATGGTGACTGAGGATAAGCTGCCCAAAAAGGGTGGGCCAGTGGAACATTAACCCGTTAGCTTGTTTCCGGTGCAACCCAGAAACTGACAGGCACAACGGCCGCCTGTAACGACCTAAATTTTTTGTAAATCTTTTAAAATACGTGAAAATTTGAAATTTTCTTTTTAAAACAAAATGTATAAGAGTGCGTCTAACCAGATCGCTGCCAACTCTATCTTTAAACTCGATATGAAAACCACTTGATAAAGTGCGGAAGCGTAAGGAATAAAATAAAACCATTTGTTAAAATCTTGCGACAACGTAAAGAAATAAACTCTTGTAAATCATGGCGGAAGCGTAGATAAATTGTTCAAGAAGGAAATACTAAATAATTGAAACCATACGTTTAATAAATGAACCTGACAATTAAACATCATTTGATTACACTCGTTTACTCATGTTTCTCTTTGCCTGGCCAGCCCCAAGTCTCATGTGTGCGAAACCCTTCATCCCTGTTTCATTATGTGCTTATCATCTACTTATTATCTATTCGTCGTTTGTACCTACACCACAAGTAATACGTGAGCCTAATGGCTCAGGAAGGAAAAGGGTAATGCAACATGAATGCCACTCTTTAGTCCTTTTCGTTAAGCCATTCGTTTAATTATTATCTTTCATTCGTTCGTTCGTCCAGTTAGTTTCCTGTGGGTATACTCGATGCCAGACTACAATTAGCCTCATGTGGGCATGCTAGCTGCCAGGCTATAACCAAGCCTCCTGTGGGCATGCTAGCTACCCGGCTATAACCTAGCCTCCTGTGGGCATGCTAGCTGCCAGGCTAGGGGTTGACCTCCTTTGGGTATACTAGCTGCCAAGCTACTCACTAGCCTCTTGTGGGCATACTAGCTGCCAGGCCAGACCCGACTTCCTATTATTTTATCATTCATTCTTACATCTTCCTCACTCATGCATGCGTCCTGTTATTTTCTATTAGCATGATGCATGAACATACATTCTTAACCTATCATGATGCATGATGACATGACATAACATTCATAAAATTGAAGTGCGCATATAAATAAAGTATCAGTAACTGAAAACGCATATAGGGAAAGTAAGGCACATAATAGAATGAAGGAACTGCGCACAACAGAAAACAAGTATAACATTGAGTTAAGACAGCGAATGAACAATAAACTAAACATGCTCAAGAAGATAAGATGATTATTCTAGTTCTTTAGTTGTTTAGCCTAATTAATCTCCTAGTCCATTTACATGTTGCCTATGTTTATATTTCTAAGTCATTATTCTATTAAGTTATTAACATGCTCTTACGTTGATTTCATG
>CM039485.1:22204846-22285989 GCA_022433065.1 Begonia loranthoides
CCTGGAGAGGCGTCAAATCCCTGGCTGGAGGGTAGTGCTTGGTCGACTGGGCAGGGGGAAAAATCAGCTCCGTGTGCTCTGGAAATCGGATTCGTGTCGAGGTCGTGTTGTTCTATTGGCTGAGGGTCGTTGTTCTTTTGACTTTAAATATCTGAAATCGCAAGGTCAAACGGGGTGCGGACGACTTGATCTCGTCTGCAAGGTTAAAATCTCACAGGCTAAAATGAGGCTTTGGACGGAAAAAGGCATCCACGTCCTGTCCGTATCATCTGCAAGTGACTTGCGGACGTCATATTGCGTCTGCACGTAGCGTCCGCGTGTCGTCCGAATTGTCCCTAAAATCGGACAGAGGCAAATCTGACGATACTCCAACTCGTCCGTAGTCGTCCGGACTCGTCCGAAGGTGTCCATGTTCAGAACAGATTCGATGCGGATGAGGCAACTCGCATCCGCGTCGTCCAGGACCACATCCGAAAGTCCCCAAAGTTCATAACAAATTCAATTCAAACGCGACTATTGGCGTATGCAAATACTTGGCTGCATCTGCAGTCACGTCCGCAACGTCCACAGAGGTAGGGACGACTTTGGGACATGAAATGGCGTCCGTGAGAGTCATCCCAAAGCGCTGGGACAGTGTCCTATGCGATTACATGCAAGGAACGGCGTCCGCAGAGTCATCTGAGTCGTCCGCAGGTACACAGTCTAGCACCTTCCTCACATTTTCTCACTTAACTCATATCCCACAACATTTTCCCCATACATACACGTCACAAAATGACCCGCATAGATACGCAATGTAATGTCCTCTAACTCTAACACCTTGATCACATTACGTGTACAGGGAAAACGTAACAGGATCACTCCTAGTTTTAACATTCTAAAC
Source organism: Begonia loranthoides (assembly GCA_022433065.1). Classification (NCBI taxonomy): domain Eukaryota; kingdom Viridiplantae; phylum Streptophyta; class Magnoliopsida; order Cucurbitales; family Begoniaceae; genus Begonia; species Begonia loranthoides. Next base: position 22,205,730 of record CM039485.1, read on the forward strand.
ACCCTCGGTAATACCCTGATAATTATCCAACTAAAAATATCGGGGTGTTACACTGCCCAGGGTCGCAGTGCATTAAATTGCATGCAGCTAACGGAGGACTCCCAAAAAGGGTGGAGTCTGTCTTCACAAGGGCCGAAGACTCTCCCAAAAAGGGTGGAGAAATATAGTGTGTGCCCCACTGTCATGCCTACTCATATCCGAAAAGAAAAGAAAAGAAAAGAAATGAAATGAAAGAAAAGAAACAAAAGCAAAGGAAAGAAAAGAAAAGAAAAGAAACGAAAGCAAAGAAACGAAACGAAAAGAAAAGAAAAGACATGAAATGAAATGAAAAGAAAACCAAGGTCATGACATGTTATGTTCATGGTCACATGCATTACTTGCTAAGTCTTAGACTTATAGATGAACCTTGCATTGTAGGTACAGGTACTACAAAGGAAATGGCAAATGCGAAGTTACGTTGAGGGAGCTTGCTCATGATAAGACTTGGCAGTTGTTGAGTAATTTGACGATTTATTTTAATGTTTTATAGAATGAATATTTTATACAAAATTTGTAAAGTACTGTTGTTAATTGAGTTTTTGTAAGAAATGTATTTTAATTTGATAAAGTCTTCTGCTGCAAATATTTTATAAATGCATGTTTTACTGGTTGGTTTTAAAATATGGTTTTATTGCAAAGAATTTAAGTAACATCGTTTTAGTATGACAGTTAAAAAACAATATCACGATAATTTACTACAAAATAATGTTTTCTAAAATGAGGTGTTACAATTTAAGTTGAGAAGATTAATGTCCTATAATTATTTTGGTTAATGAATAATAGACATTATGGAAGAGTCATTTTCTGTTGATGAATATTTGGGCGATGTATAATCTGTTGCTTGATGTTATTGGTTTTGTGAAATGGAGAAAGATTATGCATGCCTATTGGATTAAATTCTCATCCACTGTGAAGTTGCAGTTAATTGTTCTGCTTGCTTGATGAGTGCTCTGTTGATGGAAATTGCCTCTTTCGGTTCTCTGTTGTGGATCGATCATTGTTGTGAGAGACTATATCTGTTATTGCTAATTGTTAGGGCTACTGGATAAATGGGTTGGTTAAGCTACTATTTGGATAGTACTCTATCAATAAAGCCTATCCTTTTGTTTGCTTACTGCTTGTTATGAAATGCTATGAACGATGTACTTTGTTGTTATTGCTGTTGTTGTTGGATAACAAGGAATGAGGTTATAGATAACAATGAAGTTGTTAAATTGCGAATGTTAGGATTGTTAAGCATTACGTTTTGTTTTGGGAGTATCAAAGGGGGGTTTCTAGAATTATTATACGATTTAGAATATGAAAAGGTAACTAATAAATTGTAAATATTTTTAATCATAAAGGTATCGAAAAGGAAAAGAAGAATAAAGATTAAGTACGAATACGCTTTAAGCAATCGAGGTAAGTGATACGTGTGTGCTTTGGTCTTTGGGCCCTACATCGCAAGAATAGGATATGCATGTTTCATTGTTTACCGCTTTCCAAACATGTTTACTGTTTTCAATATTAAGTTTTGTTGTTTACTGTTTTTATAGCATGTCTACAGTTATTAATAGCACGTTTCGTTGTTTACCATTTCTACAGCATGTCTACAGTTTTTATAACACGTTCTGTGAATCGCATGTTGAATGTTTATTTATATTTCCTTATTAATTGTTAGAAATTGCATGCATTCACGAGCATCAATAGCATGAACATTTAGCATATTACATATTATCACTTACTGAGCATTAGGCTCATAGCTTACGACTTGCGATGTAGGAAAATGACGAACATATTAGGGAGAAGCTGATGAAGGATTTGCATGGACGAGACTTGTAACTGGTTAGGCTAAAGAAGTAAAAGAGAGAAACGTCTTTGCAACTAACCTGTAATAATTGTTTATTATTCCTTAACTAAATTAATTACGCTTCCACTATGTGTTAAGAAAATATTTTTTAACTATAGTTTTCCACTACATATAATGATTTTCATAACGAGTCGAAAGAAAGGATTTTTAACGGTCTGACTTTTCAAAAAAAAAAAACTCTGATTATATTTTAAAAAGGTTTTAATGAAGATTTAGTCGTTTTATAAAAGTTTTAAATTTCATGCATTTTTAAAAGTAAATAAATAACCGGGTTGTTACAGCCTCAACTGTGGCAGCCATCCTGTGAACGCCAGGAAAAGTTCAGGTGTGGGTTCGACCCATATCAATGAGAGTACACAATCTTACATTGCTTGAGAGAGTAGAAAATTTATGATTTATAAGTAGGGTTCCCCTCCCTACCTAGTACAACGTATTTTGGGCTAAACCCAAGAACAAAACTATTTGGGATTCGGCTCAAAGCGGACAATATTGTACTGAAAGCACTAGAGGATGTTGCATCATGTAATACCCCGACTTTTTATATCATAATTTAATAAGGATAATTGGAAAGTAATTAGGATATTTGGATTAATTGGATTTGTTTTAAATTAAGGGAATAATTAGTGAATAATTTAGATAGAATTAGAATTAAGAAAGTGATTAAAGAGGGATTAAAATGGATTAGAATTAAAAGCAGAATTAAAATAAAAGAAAAAATTATGTGATGGGGGAGAAGTGAATCGGTTCACTCTGTGAACAGGTTTGTGTGGTGCAAATCAAATGAATAGTCATGGGCCATTCTAGGAAGGGAGAGAGCAGGGAGAAAGAACGAGAGAGAGAGAGAGAGAGCAAAGAAGGAGAAGGGAGAGTGATGGCGATTAGGAAGAGGAGAACGATGGGAGGAGTGGCGAGATCGGAGCTACGCCTCTGTATTTCCCTGAATTTTCATATCATAATTTAATAAGAATAATTGTAAAGCAATTGAGGATTTTTGGATTTATTGGATAATTATCGGGGTATTACCAATGACGTATTCGGAAGATTTTAATTTATGGCAATTATTAATTAATTGAGAATTAATTTGGATTAAAAATTAAGTGGGAATTTAATTAGGATTAAATTAAGGATTTAATTAAAGGGTTAAAAAGATTGAAAGGAGGGAATGAACCGGTTCACTTTGGGTGGTCCACGGGCGGTTGGATAACAAAGAAAAGGGAGATTTTGTTATTGGCCTTTGGCCAGTTTCGCGAGAGAGAGGGAGAAGAGAACAGAGGAAGAGAGGACCTGAGAGATTGGGAGGTGGAGACGTCGAACGGGAGACGGTAGAAGGGCGACAACAATGGAGACGACGACGGAGATGATGGGTCCAGCATGTGATTCCGTCCCGGGTGTGGACTGCTGGTGGTCGGCACAGCTTCTGTGGGCGCGAACCATGCGGGCTAGGGCACGGGTTCGTTCGCCCCATTTTCAATCGCAATTTGGGGTCGCGATTCCCTGTCCGAGGTAATCTCCTTGTCGATTTTCTAATGCTCAATGATGATTCTACATTTGGTGTGGTCGTGAAGGATGCAGGGGCTGGGATCGCGAGGGAATGTCATCGGTTGGCGGTTCGGGCTGGAACGGCCGAAGGCCTATGGTCCAACTGTGGCTCAGTCTACATATAACTCTCCCTTCCAGCTGTGTGGTTCTGCCGACACACGATGGAGAGCACATTTACTAGGGTTGGTTGAAAAATTAAAGAAGAGACAGCCCTCATCAAGAGGCTGTCAACCCCATAAGAAAAATTGAAGAGGCTGTCAGGCATGTATGAAGGATAAAATGGCATAGAGCAAAATGCTCTCGGGTGAGCTGAGGAGGCAGAAGGTTGGAGGTGTTCTGCTGATTGTGAATGGGCTGAGGAGGTGGAGTTGTTGCCTCGGGTCTTCACAATGAGAGGATTTCTTCTCTGTTTTCTGAATTTTTGGATGATTTTGTTCTTGAGTATTATCTGGATGTGTATATTTGGATGGAGGGACTTGTTGAGTGATTTTTGTGATGGTTGATATATGATTTGTGTATTATGTTGGTTGGCCGTGGGTTCTTTTGGACAATTTATGTTCTGTTATGACAAGCAATTAGTTAGAGAATGATCTTAGATTATTAACTCTGTTGAATGTAATTTTGTTCATGGTTGGGTTTTGCCGTGAACTATGTTATGTAGTCAATTAAGTGCTCTGATGTTTGGATTAACATGTTGGATGAAAAGTAAATTCTTAGGGGAAGATTTTGTTCTGTTATGAAAAGCAATTAGTTAGAGACTGATGTTGGATTATTAACTCTGTTGAATGTAGATTTGTTCATGGTTGGGTTTTTCCGTGAGCTGTGATGTGTAGTCAATTAAGTGCTCTGATGTTTGGATTAACATGTTGGATGAAATGTAACTTGTTAGGGGAAGATTTTGTGATAAAAATAATTGTTGATCTAATGTTTTGGATGATTGATTATAAGTATAAACTACCTCTGTTGGATTTCTGTATATTGATTCTATGACTGGAAAAATTAAGTTGTCAACGGACGGTGTTAAGTATTCGATATAAACCTATTAAACGGAATCTCTGTGTTGGAATACCAGCGATAAATTAGCTACTGCTTTTATTCTTTTGTGAAACATAAATATACTGGATGTTGATAAGTGTAGAAGTGTGATATTTGGAAATAAACCTGTTAAGTTACAGCCTTGGTTATATGCTTAGAATTGAATCATTAATTGGGTAAAGACATGATAATAATTAGTAATGAATGTGGAGATTAATTATTAAGCTAAGTTTAGAAGATTTTATTATGTAACTAGGAGTTATAATAGAAAAGACGTTAAGACTAGCAAGTAGATTAATTGATTTTATTAATGACTAGATGTTTTTAAATGTGAAGGTACTAAGAAGAAGAGAGATTAGTATTAAGCGTTGAACAAAGAAACGAGGTAAGTGATATGCATGTGTTTTGGTCTCGGACTCTACATCGCAAGATTAGAAGATGTATGTTTCGTTGCTTACAGTTTTCCAAGCATGTCTACAGCTTTAAACGCACGTTTCGTTGTTTACCACTTTACTAGTATGTTTCGTTGTTTACTATTTTAAAGCATGCCTATAGTTATTACATGCACGTTTCGTTGTTTACCGATTTACTAGTATGTTTCATTGTTTACTGTTTTTATAGCATGTTCTGTGAATCGTACGTTGACTGTTTATTAGGAACTGTTGTATGCATTCACAAGCATCATGCATCATGATTTTCAAAAGATTACGAAAATGGTTTTTATGCACAGTTTTGAAAAGGAAAGACAGAAAACGAAAAGAAATGCGAACGAACATGAAACAAAAATGAAAACAAAGTACAAAGGAATGATTAAGAAAGATAAAGAAAAGAAAAAAGACAACGATATGACGCGAGGCCGTTTAAGCCTTTGTGGCACGGCCGCTAGTGAGCTTTCGGATTATGCCATCGTCATTAGCAAGCTTTCGGATTATGTCATTGCTGCTCATATCTGTTGCAAGGTCCCTGGATTATGCCGGGACAAACGGCCAATGATTAGTAGGCTTTCGGATTATGTCATCGCTGCAATATCGGAGGTAAATGATGAAAAGAACAACCAATGAAAGATAATAATTAAGACGTAAGAGAAAAGAAAAGAAAAGCAGAGAAAAGTTAAGTAAAGAAAAGAACATAAAAAGAGAAACAGATATAGAAACGAAAACGGAAACAGAAACGGAAATAGAAACGGATACGGAAACGGTACAAGCACAAATACGAAAACAAAAACGGAAACAAAAACAGAAACGGATACGAAAACGGTACGAGCAGAGATACGGAAACAGAAATGGGAACAGAAACAGAAATGAAAATAGAAATGGAAACAGATACAGATACGGATACAGATATAGATACGGAAATAGACACGGAAACAGTTACAGAAATGCGTATGATCATGGATACCAAAACAAATACAAAAAATAGAAATAGAAACAGAAATAGAAAAAAAGTATGTAAGCAAGAAAAGATAAAAGATGAACGAAAGAAAAGAAAAGAGAAAATGCATACGTTTTAAAATGGCACAACATGTGCATGTAGCATGATAGGTATTATCACTTGTTGAGCCTTAGGCTCATAGGTTATTACTTGCGATGTAGGTACAAGTACAAGAGAAAATGGTGAACAGATTAAAAGAGCAGTTGACGAAGGATTTGCATGAGCGATTCTTGTAATTGACCAAGCTAATGAAGCTAAAAAGGAAATTAAATTTCGGTTTTGTTTATTAATCATATAATGAATGATTTATGTCTCCACTATGTTTTAAAGAAAAATAATTTTTATAAATAAAGTTTTTGGCTGTAAATCGAGAAAAGAGATTTTATAATTAAGTCTTTCATTGTTTATAACGATTTAAGTAACAAGGTCAAGAAATGAGTTTTAACGGTTCAATTTTTAGAAAAGAACTCTGATATTAATTTAAAAGGTTTAAATAAGATTTTAGTTGTTTTATGAAAATTTTAAATTTAACGCATTTTTAAGGAAAAGAAAAACTGGGTCGTTACAGCCTCGCCAACAGGCTCAAGTTCGTTCCGGCTTGCGGGGCGACTCGGGTTGCAAGCTAGGGCTTGGGTTGTGGTTGCGGTTGCAGGACGGGTTGGAATCGAAGCTCCCAACGGTTGCGTTTCCGACATCGGGTCGAGGTAAATATGTGGCTTTTTGTTCTTCTCCTTGGCATGCTATCATTTGGGCGTTCAGGCATTGGTGTGGCTATGATTTCTAGCCTTGGGTCGATGGCTGGAGCTGGCGGTTCGTGCTGAACCGGCCGAAGGCCAGTGGTCTAGCTTATGGTCCAGTCTGAACCAGTTGTCCATGCTCTGGGAGTCAATAACTCGGACGTGCGTAGGGAGGGGTGCAATGGTAGGGCATGGCTGTGGCTGAGGCATGGTGAAGGACGCTTGTTAAGTAAGTTGAAATGCTGAGGAGGGAGATGGCTTGGACAGAATTGCTCTTGGATGAGCTGGAGATGGAGCTGCACAGTGAGAAAATTAAGACAGAGGGAGATTGTGTATTCTGGAGAAAAGAAGAAGGAAGTTGAGTGAGACAGAGGGAGAGAGAATGAGCATCAGTGAGCTTCTGGCTTCAGGTAAGGGAGTTCTTCTGTGGTTTTCTTACGAGTTATGAGGTTATTTCTCCTATTTTGGTTAAGTGCATTGTAGACATGGTGCACCGTAATGTATATCAAGTTGGTATTAGAGCCTCGTTCGATGAGGGGAAGTGTAAGCAAACGTTAAAAAATAATAATAAATAAATAAAATAAAATAAAAACATGAATAGAATAAAAGAAATTGATAAGTTAAATATACAAGATTTACATTTAAGAGAAATGTCACTAGAAATTAATACTTTACTAGTCATCCCATTTAGACAAAAATTAGTCATATTACCCAAAAATTTACTTGAAGGAATGCAATATTTAGTCGGAAGTACGAATAATTCTACATCGGATAATGTGATAATAGAATTATCCAAAATTAAAGCTTTAATAAATAATATTATGGAAATATTATCTTACCTTATAATTCATCATAATGTCGATGATTTACATGAAATACAAAATAATATAATAAACATAAATGAATTATTGGAACAAAAATTCTATAGATTAAAAAAAATGCAAAGTATAGATGAAAAAAACAAGAATCGAATAACGAAATTCGAAAAAGATTTATCTGAAATAGAAGAACAGAATAAAGATACTCAATTAATGATAGTAAATTTAGAAAATTATCTTAGAAAACAATTAGGATGAATGTAAGTTTAGCAGAATCTATTAAATGTTTAGAAAAATACATGATGGAACAAATGAACAAAATAGAACAACAATATATAGATATACAAAAATTAATGAAAGAATTAAATAGCTATAAAGAGAATTATAAGGAAAGCAAAAAACAATCTTCTAAATTTAATTGATAAATTTAGAAAAGATCTTGAAAAACAAAGTCAACAAATAAATTATAGAAAAAAATATTATAGAAATTATACAAAATCTGCAACAAATAATATTAAGATAGGAGAAAAAGAGATGTATCACTATAGCATATATAGAACATATATAGAACATATTATACCAAATAGACAGATACGAAGAAAATTAACAATACAGCCACCTCCACCTATATAATGGATAACAACATTGAAGAACAAATAGATAAACTAACCAATTTATTAGCAGCCCTAGATATACCAAAGGAAGATACATAAACAAAATTAGAACCACCAATTGAACATTTACTAATGAATAATACTACGGAAAATAATGAGATAGTATTTGATTATGATTCAGAAGAAAATCTTTATGAAAACCCTTATAATCCTCATTATGTCAAACAAGATATACCGGAACCAAGTTTAGCTCTGTATAATGACATTTTTTTAAATTTATTTTCGTACTGAGAGTTCATATGGATTTTCGTAAAGCTTTTAATGATTGTTCATTATTATCCTCTGTCGATATTTCTTTCTGTATTAAAGGGGATGATTCCTGTATTACTAATGGTGATTCATTAAATAAGGAATATCATGGGAATTCATAGGGTACAAAACTAGATGAACTAGCTTCAGAATATGACATTCTTCTAATTGGTCGTCTATGATCTAATATGAATTTTTTTCGCATCGCTTTGTATAAATAATCGAGGTTGAGTTATTGTTTTAATAATGGTTTGAATAATTTATCTATTGATATTTTTTCGTCTTGTCTAAATACTAAACTATGATAACTGTTAGTTAAAGCATAATTAATTTTATAAGTTATTGTAAAAGCATGATTTTTTTCTTTCATAAAATTTTTCCTTCTCAGTTCGTATCTTAGTGTTATGGATCTATTTAAGTCTTGATCTTTTAGGCTTAATACTAATTTTATATTTATATCATTTCGTATTTCTAATTCTATAGGGGTGTTGATTCCTTCCATAAAAGTACTTTTAAATAAAATTTGAATAGTACTGCAATGTATGTATGAAATTTTAATTCGGTCTGTTGTTTCCATTTTGTCTAATCGTTCTAATATCTGTTGTTTATTTATAATCAGAATTATTATATTTCCTTTGGTTTGTTCTATAGGTATGGCTTCTTCTCCAAACATGAATCTATATTTTATTATATTTTTATGTGATAATTTTTGCTTAATATTGTCTAATAGTGATACCTCAAAATTATGTTTTTCAGATAATGATAAATCAATTTTTCTAATTTTTTTTATATCAACGATACCGTGAAACATATAACCTAAATTTTTATTTTCTTCATATGATTCAAACAGAGTAGTAGTAGAAGTCAATATATGGTCAGACATGAATAATAATGATACTTGATTGGTTGTGGTAGATTGCTCCCTCTAGAGAATTACCTCAAGGATCAGTACTCTACAGAAATTTCTTCCAAAGTACTCGTGAGGAAAGAAACCATTCTATTAACCTCTGAGTTCTCTCAAAACGAGAGACTCTTATTTATAGTGGAACGAGGTTAGTCTTCCTACAAACCCTTAATGATTCTAGACAAGTGGAATCGTTTGTACAATAATTTACATTACAAACTTTATTAAAGCAAACTATAGCAAACTCGAATTATTACATATAGACAAACGACTTTTGATAGTGATTTGATGTTTTGTCAGAGATTCTTTTGCATGCTTCATTATATGAAGCTTTTTCCATGTGCGTCTCAGCATTATTTTCTTGAATAGTGATGTTCCTATTAGTAGATGCTTCTTGTCTGGATGCTCTTGTTTGTCTTGATGCTTTTAATGATGCTTCTTTTTCTGATGTTAGAAGGTGCTTTTGCTTGATTTGATTCTCCATTTGTCTTTCATGTGCTCTTGAGTCCATATTATGTCCCCACCTCTAATCGTATAAAAGATGGGATTCTAGGTATGGCAAAAAGGTAGTTCTGGTTGTTTGACTCCCTCTCTTCTTCAAAGAGAACATATGTTTCTGGATGACTGTAGTCGTTTAATACTATTTGTTCTTTCCTTCATTTTTCTACTAGCTTCTTTTTCTTCATATAGAATAATTTACATGACGCAAGATATTCATTATACGTGTAACTTGCTTCGTAGGATGATCTAGCACTAATAAAGTTTCTGATAGCATCTGTGATTACTTCTTTACTAGCCCATGGGTTGCCTCTTTTTGCCATTGAGATTAAATAATCAATATATATACTTTGGTTGGTGTGAACTAGATGATTAATATCAAATGAGTCGAATGCTGAAATCTTGATTTCTTTGACTTGTCTTCGTGCTTTAAATCCAAGATGATATTTGGGGCCTAACGTTTTGTATGCTTCATCATAATTTTTTCTGATTAAGAGATATTCACAGAATAATTCTTGTTGTCGTTGACTTAGTGCCTAAGTATATTCGAGGAGATCTTGAGGATTGGAGAGAAGTTGTGCGATTTCTTCATCACCGTAATAATGTTCGGTCCACGATGTTTGAATAATAGGAATACGTATCTTCATGATTATTCTGGCTGTTTCTACTCTCTGGTCAGGGTATCAGCAAAACTGTTCTTCTCAGATTTGATGTATTTGATATACGGTTGATATTGGTGGAGTTGTAACTGCCATCTAATTAATCTTCCTTTACAATAATCTTCGTGTAATTTATATTTTCAGAATCCTGTAACATATTTCGAATCTGTTCATAGTTCGAAGGTGGTACTTAATAATTCTATTTTCCATTTTTTTAATACTTTGAGACAAGCAAAGGTCTCTAGTTCTTAAATAGAGTAGTTCTGTTATATTTTTGTAAACGTTCTAGAAAGATATTTAAATAACTTTATTGGTTATTTTTCTAATCTGAGCAGCGGCTCTAGTTCTGTTTTGAGCAAAGGCACTAGCTTTGTTTTTATTCCTTCTTGTAGTAATGGATTTCCTATAGAGTCAAGATTAAGAATTGTTTTTCCATTTATAATTGCAAGCATATAGCCTACCCATGTGTCTTGAGAGGCATCTGTTTCTATTATGAGAAAACCATTATTCTGAGGATTATATAATATTGGTAAAACTTGACATTTTTCTTTTATTCTTTTTACTAATTCTATATCTTGATCTATCCATATCCACTTTATTTTTTTGGATAATTTCTTTTGTAATTGTTTTCTTTCTTTTGCTAATTCTTTGAGAAATCTTTGTTCAGCAATATAATTTAGATATCTTAGGATCTTTCTATTTGTTATCGATCTTGAAATTTATTAGGAAATTTGACTAGTATTTCTTGAATATTAGAGGTTAATTGAATTTCTCCGTAATTATTTATTTTGAGTCCTAAATATTCTACTTCAGTTTGTATTAGTGTGGAATTTTTTTTAGAAATAATAAGTAATTTTTTTACATCTTTCTAAAACTTTTATCACTGCGTTAATGTGATCTTCTTTTGTTCCTGATGTGAATATTATAATGTCATCTATGTAAGCTAGACAAATGTTTTCTAATCCTTCTAAATTATTATCCATAAATCTTTGGTAAATTGAAGGTGTTTGTTTTAATCCAAAGGGTAATACGTTACATTTGTATTGTTTTTGTGGGAGACAACTAAAAGCTGTTAATTTTTTTGTGTTCTCAGATAGTCTTAATTGCCAGCAACCTGATTTTGCATCTAATGTGCTAAACAAATTATTACCTTTAATTTTTTCTAAAATATAATATTTTCTTGGTAATTTATAGTTATCTCCTATTGTGGCATCATTTATATTTTTTTATAATTAATTATCATTCTTCGTTTTTCTCATTTTATTTCATTTTTATTTTTCACATAAAAAACTGGTGCACTAAGTGGACTATTACTTTCTCTAATAATTCATAATTCTAAAAGATTTTGACATTCTATTTTAAATTATTCTACATATTTTATACTGTAAGGTATCCTATTTGGTATGTTAATATCGACTAAAGGATCTTTGAGTTTTATTATAATTTCTTCTTTATTAGTGTTTTTTCTTTGATCAAGAGGATTCTCACTACATATTTCCTTTAATTTAGAATCTAAAATTTGCTTGTATACAAAAATTGAATAGTATCTAGAATATTTAATGTAATTAATTTAATTACTTCTAATTGAGTAATGATCTTGGTAGTAATTTGTTGTGGTTTGACTCCCAACCCAATTTGTTGGTAGTAATTTAATTACTTCTAGTTGAGTATTGTTTTCTAAGATAATTGTCTAAATCTACTATCATTAATTGAGTATCTTTATTCTGTTCTTTTATTTCGGATAAATCTTTTTCGAATTTCGTTATTCGATTCTCGTTTTCTTCATCTATACTTTGCATTTTTTTTTTAATCTATAGAATTTTTGTTCCAATAATTCATTTATGTTTATTATATTATTTTGTATTTCATGTAAATCATCTACATTATGATGAATTATAAGATAAAATAATATTTCCATAATATTATTTATTAAAGGTTTAATTTCGGATAATTCTATTATCACATTATCCGATGTAGAATTTGTAATACCCTGATTTTTCATAATAGAATTAAGTAAAATTAATTGGGAAATTATTTGGGTATAATTAGATGATTGAAGATTTATTTGATGATGAGAAAAATAAATTTGGAAGCCGAATTGAAGTATTTAAATTGGGCTGATAATTATCATCATGTAATATTCGGAGAAAAGAAAATTTGAATTAGGATGAAAATAATTAAATGAAGAATTTAATTATTTAAAAGAAAGTGAAATGAGGAATTAATTAAATAGAATTAGTAGAAATTAAAATAAAGGAAAGAGATTACTTAGAATTAAAGATTAAAAAGAATGAATGGAATTAAAGGGAATCGGTTCGTTGGTTCGGTTTGGCTGGAGAAATTGTGATGGTTTTATTTTAAATTGAAGATGAGAAATGAGAGAAGAGAAGGGGGAGAAGATGAGAGAGACACCAAGAGAAACAAGGAGTGTGAATCAGGAAGAAGACGACAGCGAATGGCGACAGACGTTCGCGGTGATATGGTGACAGACGTTCGTGGTGATGAGGCGACGTTTGGCGAACGGTGACTGCCGGCGGCGACGCGGGTTCCTGCAGCGATCACTAGCGCACGATGAGCAAACGACAAGCTAGGGCTCAGTGTGCCGTAGCTCTCAGAGTCAAAATTGGAGCTACGAATCGCCGGTGGAGGTAAGTCGATGCTCTACATTTAGTGTTCATCTTCCTGACTTTCGGTTATGGGCGTTGACAGCAGCGTTTTGGCGTCGGCAGAGACGAATTGGCAAGGCTGGAGCAGGGCATCGGTCTGAGTCTGTTGGTCCACAGATGAACCAGTTTATTTCTTTTCCCGAAACGATTGCGGCTTCCACATGGCCATCGTGTATTGGACCACCTTCCTTGAATTGTGTAATGTTCCAGCCTTCTTTGCCTATATAGGTATGCAGCAGTGGGTGGATACAGAAGGATTCTGTTCTCTGTGTATATTACTCTGTGAGTGACAATGAAGAAGTGCTGGAGATGGAGGAAATGGCCAAGTGTTAGAGCTCCTGGACTCGAGTGTTTTCTTCTGGAGGCCGTGAAGATGAGGTTCCTTCATTTTTGGATTTTATGAGTCTGTAATGTTAGTGTATACAATTCTAAAGATTTGTATTCTGCTGTTTGGAATTCTGGAATGTTGGACTGGATTCTGTTGATGAACAATATAGCTGTTGTGGGTTGACTCAATGACTTATATATATATCCTGTGATTGTCTTCCTCTGTAGGTTTTGTTGGTAGTGTTGTAGCTGGACAAATATTCAATAGGAATGATTAATTGTTTGGGTGACCTGTTGGAACTAATATTGGTTGAAAATATGCCCTGTTTATGGATTTTTGGGAATTGTATGTTGGGGATTGTCTCTACATGTCCAGCTTCAATGTTTTGTTTAGTAGTTAGATATATTTTCTTGTTGGGTTTGTTGGTCACTATGGGAAAATAGTAATTAGTTAAAGAAAGATTTTGTGGTAAAAAGGAAGTGTTAGACTGATGTTTTGGATCAACATGTTGGATGATTATTCTCTGTTGTTGTGATAAGCTCTGGTTTGACCTATGCTTGCGATTAATGTTCCGTGATGTTGTTGGTCTGAAGCATGTTAAGTTTAATATTCTGAACGGATTGTTAGACGTGGAAACATGTTGGATTGATATTCTGGATTGATTGTTGAATGCTTACTGCTGTGATTGATTTCGGATTAGCTTCTAGTTGTTTGTCTGGGATGATTTATCTGTTGTCGTGTTATTGAGATAAAAAGGATAGATAAATGTGCTCTGTTGATTATCGTCTGGACAACTGTGAATATATAGGATTCGCAAGTATTATCATTAAACAAATGTTAATGTGCGGTATTGTGAAGTAAATTCTCTCTATTATCAGGTCACATTAATGGAATGAGCAACTGTTGTGGGTTGTTGTTATCCCATTGCACATGTTAAGATTTGTAGAATTGTTATTGCGAGGTTGCTAAGTAATTAAGTTTACTAATGAGATTTGTTAAGTGTTAAGAATTATGGAAATTCAGTGATTGTTATTAATGAATAAATATCGGTTAAATTGGATTAGTGTGATTTAAAGGAAAAAGTATAAATTAAAGTTATTCGTTTATTGACCTTGGAATTAATGAAGATAAATTAATAGAAATTCGTTAAGCAATAATTAAATTATTAAATAATAAACGAGGAATAACGATATCAAAGTTAAGATTTATGATTGATAAAAATATTAATAAATAAATGATAATTATTTTGAAGGTATAAAAGGGAAGAAGGACAGCGTTAATTTCTGAACCACACTAGGGATGCTAGATAAGTTGATACTTACTATGTTTTGGTCTTCGGACCCTACATCGCAAGAATTAGAATTGCATGTTGTATGTTTACTAGAACTACGTTCTTTTAATGATATGTTTATTAGATATTTTTATTATCATATAGGACTGTATGTATTCACGAGCATATTGCATGACATACCTAATATATCTAAATAAGCATGTGGGGGTTCGAGAGAATTGGGGATGGATCCTCGTGATGAGACCCCTATTGGAGTGCCTACTCCCACGTAGGGGGTGGTGAGGTACGGTTAAGTCACGTGGGCCATAAGATTCTCAATTTACTTGTTCTAAAATCCCAGTGTCTTCAACAAAAGTGTATGGGTATGGCTCGTGGTGACACCCCTATTGGTGTGTTTCCTCATCAAAAATACGGTTAAGCCACGAGACCAATTGAAGTATCCATCGCCTCGGTTAGCAGATGAGATACGGTTCTCCTCTGTAATGCATCGCATGATCATGCATCACATCTGCATTGTATTTCATTTTATCACTTACTAAGCATTAAGCTCATTAGTTAGGTCTTGTGGTGTAGGTACGTACGAGAAACAGGAGAGCAGGTAAAAGACAGTTGATGAAGGATTTGCATAGGTGGATCTTGTGGCTGGTTGGGCTAAAGAGTTTAAAAAGGAAATTATTTGAAAAATGGTTTGTAAATTATTTAATATTCTTTAACATTTTGTTTTAATTCCTCTGCGTTTCATAAAAGGATTTTATTATCTCTACTGAAATGGATAAGTGTTTTAAGTAAAAAGTTTTAACGATCGGGTTTTATAAAGAAAGAATATTCTGATGTTTATATGAAAAGGAAAGTTTTAAATTTCACACGATTTTTAAAGTAAATAAAAACTGAGTCGTTACAGAATTATTCATACTTCCGACTAAATATTGCATTCCTTCAAGTAAATTCTTGGGTAATATGACTAATTTTTGTCTAAATGAGATGGCTGGTAAAGTATTAATTTCTGGTGACATTTCTCTTAAATGTAAATCTTGTATATTTAACTTATTAATTTCTTTTATTCTATTCATGTTTTTATTCTATTTATGTCATTGATAATAAAGTAAGTCCATTGTACTTTATGATCAATGACAAGTCAACCATTAAACTATTTTTGTTAACAATTTAACCACTGAACTATAAAAAATCGTCACTGCGAACTTTGCCATTAACTTTATGAAAATTGCAGTGAAAAAGAACAAATGCCCATGGAAAAAACATAAAGAACTCGTGATTTTAGAAGAGGTTTTCATTGGAAAAGAGTTAATATCCATGGAGAATGAATTTAGAAGATTTTGAAGTTTGTAACAGAATGGATTTAGAAGATTTCGGGTTTTATAATTTAGAAGATTTTGTAAAAGAATGTTAATGTTTTAATTTTCGGATGATTTAGAATTGTTTTACAGTCCATGGGAAAATCACAGTTTGTCTGTGTTGTTTGTGTTTTTCTACGAAGAATATGACGTTGGACGATGATCGACGACGAACCATGGCAGATTGTGTAGTAATCCACGACTGCTTGATGACGATTCACAGAGCCTTGACGACGATCTGCGACGGATTGATAAGAAGAAAATTTCTTTCTTTCACCTAGTGCGATAGTGAATCTTTACACATCGATAATTCTCTCCATTTTCAATGGTTTTAGACGTTTGAGGACTTGTTTTCCATTGTCTTTTCATGATGCATAGATAGGAAATATATGTTTTGTCAATCCGCCACCAAAACAGGGAGAAACCGTCCTCTAAACGTGCGGAGCTTCATGGTGTTGAATTGTGTAAGGAAAATTAGAGGACTTAGATGCGTTTTTAGGCCTCAAAAGTGGGACAAGATGCCTTTGGCATCTTACTAGTGAGTAGATCTCAAAAATTTATTAGAAATAAAAAACAATTTGTCAAAATCTGTCAACTAAGCACAAAGTTATGGTCTTCTAAAGTTTTCGAGTAAACGATCTCATTTTTTTCTTGCCTGAATCTACTCTAATGTGCACCGAATGACAAAACAGATATCTCTTAAGTGTGCATCGTGAAAAGATGATGGAAAATAAGTCCTCAAGCATCCAAAACAGATGAAAATGGAAAGAATTATTGATATGCAAAGATTCATTGTTTCTCTAAGTCAAATAAATGAATCTCCTTCTAATCAATACGCCGCGGTCATGGTCAAGCCACCGCGGATCGCCGTCAATCCACCCGGTTCATCGTCAATCTGCCGCGATTCATCGTCAAGTCACTACGGTTCGTCCTCAAAACGTTTAACAATAAATATGACAGTGATGTTAGCAACAATTTTTTTCTATAATTTAATAATTAATTTATTAGTAAAAATAATTTAATAATTAATTTATCATTGATTGCAAAATATGACAGTGAATTTATCATTTTACTCACAAGGTTGAATATGAAATAGCATGATCTCTCTTTAGTTTGGCGAATGGGTGGGAGGCATTTATACCACATCGATTAGAGTTCACCGACGAAGACCGCTCCTTCTCCTATAAGAATCAAAGTACAACACACTGACGTTTATGATCCTTCAGGCAGCTAACGGGACGTGATGAGCGGTCATGATTCGCTTCCATGCGAGAAGGGTGTTCACCCCAACGCCTGGTTACGACAATGGGACGCTCTCATCTAAACCGATCTGATCCCAATTTTTAATACTCAACTCTAATTTTCATCTATTTCAAACTGAATTTGTAATTGTTAAGTCAAAAAAGTTGCACAGAAGAATACACAATTATGGCACTTTGTTTATTTCTGCTACTCTACGCAGCTGCAGTTGAATGTCGTGAATTGGATCTGCCGGATCTTGGTTTGGATGCTACTGCCGCCGGAGTTGGTGATCGGCCGCGAAGAGGATTGAAACGGTGATTTTGGTGTCTTACTAAGCTGATCAAACAATGAAGCAAAGCCACCAATTCTAGAATATACTCTTCTGTCTTGCGTTTATCGGCGTGATAGAGCGTCTGCAGAAGGAGGACATGGCTACTGCTTGCTTTAGACTTGTTCTTCCCCGTGATTTTACTGTTGGAAAAAAGGGGCTAAATGAATACCTAGTTCCGTTGAAATTGAATCAGAGGGTTTGGCTTGAACTGACCTATTGATTGCCCATTCTCCGATTCGCCCAAAAGTTTGATGTTCTCTGCCGGAAATTGCAGAAGGAAATCTGGGTAAAGATCTGGCAACGAAATTTAACAGGGGAGGGGAGGGGAGAAGAAAAGTGACCTTACTTGATGGTATTCAAGGCAACTGGAAGCAGCCATTGAAGGGTCTTCTTCATTTCGTTTTTCACCTGAGAAAGTGTGAGCTGCAGCAGATTCATAAAGTAAATTTCTAAGTCTCAACTATCAATCGTAGGATCTTTGTAAAGAATGTAAATTTGTGGGGAAGTACCTCTTCCTTGCCATTCAGAGACACTATTTTGTAGCGTAGAGCTGCTCTAACTGAGACAGGCAAGGCATGAAATAAGCTATGTCTGGTACTCACCGGATGAAGTGTCGGACGAGATGCCTGAAATAGTAAAGTTCATCTCTTACAAATCTAAACCCATCATATATTTTGTTCTTAAGAGAAAAGCTCGAAGCTTACAATGGCGTTTATCTGATTGATTATGTTTGCATAGTGCAACGCCAGACCTTCAAAACCCAATCTCTGAGAATTACCAGAAACCCACTTTTTACCTGACACAAATGGACATTCATGTTTCAAACTCTAATAAGCTACCCCTTCTACCATAGCTTCAAAAAAATTTATCAGATCTTATACCCTCATTTGCAAATGCTTTTGCAATCACTTGATGTATATAATGAACCATTTTGACAAGCTTCTCTACAACCTGGAATGCATATATGATCAGAAAAATTCAGCTTCTGAGATGATATTCAAGATTTATAAGCTCGGCTACAGCTGTTTTGCTGAAAAAGCTATCCTCTGTCTCCAGAAATACCTCATCCATACTTCTGGACCAAATGGATTTCTTTTTTAAGCTCATCACATGCCTTCTTTGTATATCTAACTCGTATTGAAAAATTCCCAGACTATCCCCTGCAAATAAGACTCAAATGAGCATGAAACCCAGACAGAATCTGAAACATTATCCCGAATATGCAGTGCAAATATGGAAGGGAGTCTTATGCCTAACCAGTGCTTGCAAGATTTTTTGAGTAGTCTACTTCCTCGAGTTTTTGCCTGTATTCTTGCTCAAATCTCTCCAGAACAAGTAGCTCATGATATAATTCCTGTCAATCCTCACAATCTTAAATTACTGTAATGTCCGATACGGTTCAAGAAAGTCTAAGAGATAACTCTTTAGCTTATGTACTTACAGAAGTAAACTGAGCCAATGTAGTCAGCTCTTGCATGGTTGTTTCAGCCTCTACTTTTGAGTCTTTTTTGCTGGGAACAGAATCTGGATCTAATCTGAAATCTCACAGACATTGTTTCATACCATCAATAAAAAAAAATTAGGAACTACGATCTGAATACAGTTCTTCAAGATAAAATCCCTGATTACTCACCTTAAAATGGATTTACCCAGGTTGTGCCATTTTGGGTCTTTGCATTGATTTCCAAATCTTATCACTTCTCTAACAAATAGATCAAGTTCCTGCCTACAAAATTCCCCAATTGAAAGGAAAATGAGAAAATGGAAGAAGAAAGTAGAGACGTCTATCAACATTTTCATTTGAGAATGTAATAACCTTTTATCAGAAGAGACGATACTTATTAGTTCATCCATGTCTGTAGATACCAAAGATTGCACTCCTTCTGACAACAATGTCTGGTTTTTCAGGATCTGAATGTTTGGTCCTGAAAGAGATTGTAGCAGATTGGAGCCTTTGGCTATTGTGCATGCCACTTCGAAAGCCAATATTCGTATTCCCTTCTCCCCAGTCTCTATTTCCAATTCGACATCAACATTGGAACTTTTCTGTAGCTTGTGAATTGATAACCGACAAAATCAGTGGCCGGAAAACTCTCTCTGTAGCGACTATACAATTATGTTCAAATTGGGTAGAAAACAAACCTTGTTAGACGTTGCCTTAGACAGAGGTAACCAACCGGAGAGACAGTTTTCCGGCGGTGTTCCGTTCAATTCATTTGCACTTGAAATCGAATTAGCATCCGTTTCCTGACTCTTAGTGTAAGGTATTCCGATGAGTTTCGGGGTAAAATTCAAATCAATCGTATCAACAGTTGCATTGTCATCTCCCGTTCTTCCCGAACAAACCCCTCCCATTCTGTCCCCCAAGAATTTTCCACTTTTCCTAGATCGCACGCAGGAAAGCCGAATTCAAATCACTTCATATTCATCCTAAAACATAAAACGAAAGTAAACCAAAAATTTATACGTAAAGGTGATGGACTACATCGACGAAGCAATATGTCCATTATCAAAGCAAATAGACAGGAATCCAGGGGAAGAGCTCTCCCTTTCATTTTCCTTGATTTTCTCGCTAACCAAACAGTGAGGAGCAACGGATAAGAACAGCTCAATAAACACAGACCAGCTTCCAACGAAGTAGAATCAGAAGCATACCTCTATTTCAGAGAATTGACCACAATCGGAATCAAAGACCAACAAATGGCACGACTACTGGAGAAAAATTTGCCCCAATCAGTTTAATAAGTTTACATAATCGGAAGAAGGCGGGAAAACTGCAGAAGAACAACCACAGCAAGGCTCAATTCTATGATTAGCGAAAAAGGGAAGGCATGAGCAGAGAGAAAGAGCAGCTCAGTCAACATCAAACGGAAAAAGAAGACGGCCCAAATGATTAAAGCGGGGATCAGTATGAACTCAATCGGCAGCCATGTCTGGAATATGGAGTATGACTTTGGGCGCTAGTCAATTTCTCTTTCACCCTGTCGTTTCATATATTTACAGTATTAAAACGACACACAAATTAAGAAAGGGGTGAACATTGATTAATAAAAAATAAAAAAGAATTAGATAATGAATAAATGGAAGGCAAGTTGAAGAACGATCACCATCCGTGGCCCATCATCCACAACAAAATTATTAAGAAAATAGTTAATATCATCTCAAAGATTTTATAAAATCATTAAATAATTCATATCCCTTAAATCATTTAATTTTAGTACGTATTTTGCATTTTAATGGAAGACATCAAAACATTATATATATATATTTTAAATTCATTCCAAGTTCGGAGGCGGATGCTTGGATATTAGCTATACTTATTCGATAATATGATATTTTTCACATTTTGTGATGTGCTGTGTGACAGATATCATTTGGTCAAAGCATTATATCTCTCAAAATTCGTCTAGCGTTACGCGTCTATTCAAAATAATTACAAACAAACAAGTAAACTATGCGGGAGAGTTTTGTTCATATTCTAAACACATACACAATCAAGCATAATCCCAAGACTCAAGGAATTAAATTAGAAAAGATTATAATTTTTTTTTTTTAAAATTAGTGCGGAAAGCATTGTGGATTATATAATGTGGTGGGGGCACAAATGAGATTTTAAAATACGTAATTAAATAAAAAAGAAGTCAACTTCTAATTATCATCAACAGTGGTTAGGGTGTGACGGGCGTTTACTTTTGTTTTCGCTAATCATAATTAGTTACTACTCAACATATTTTATGGATCATCACCCATTGTTTTTGACAACTTTCGTGGCGGAAGTGCATGTTCTTTTCACACCACTTTTTTTTAATTATATGTATATGATTCTTTTTAAAGTAATGTTTTGACTTTCTAAGGGGATACGTTTATATCTGACTCTGTATAATTAATTTTAGGATGAGCAAGTTTAAGCAAGCGGAGAGGGATGAGTAGGACGAATGTGAGGACACATCATAGGCTGCCAAGAATAGTATCTTTTCCATTCTTGGCATATATTCTTCATTCTAGACCAGATTTGGAGTATTGGTCAAGGGTTGAGATTTGGAGATTGTGCTTCATCAATTTGACCTTTCATTACAAACTCAATTAAACTATGCAATTCCAAACAACTTATCAATCTAGCTACCCTCATTTTGAAACGACTCTGTGAAAATATAGTAATTTGTCTGATACTCGATTAGATCAGAGTGACATTGTATTATATGTGATCTTGTCGTCTCCGACTAAATTGATTCTATCAAAAAAATGAAAAGTTAAAAGTAAAAGATTTATTTACGTATTCAATAAATAACGGTAAAGATTTATTCATACTCATTTAATATCATTCTTATAAGTTGTTACTTGAGTAGTAAATGCACGTAATATTTGAGCAAACCCTACTAGAAGGCAAGATTCTCGGTTGTGATTTTAAAAATTTGCTAGAACTAAACCTATAAGGTCATAAGAATTTTGTAATTTTTGACAAGTGCTAAGTCAAAAAACCATTTTGAAACGTACCAAAAACGAACAAAAAGAATGAGTTGTTGACCCACAGATTTAGGGTAGGAAATTTAGAGGTCCAATTGGTGTTTAATCATAGGATAAACCTTTTAAAAATAAAAAATAATTTACATTTGCGCGTGACAAGTTGCATAATAAAATATAATTTATATTGCAAAGTTATTTCTAGAAGTTTTATATATTTTTTGGGTCAAATATTCAACGTGTACGATTCAATTAGTTAACCTATTACTTCTTTTATGCGACAAGAGAGTTCATCTTGAAAGTAAAACAACTAACCAAGTTTCAAGAAATCATGACAAGAGTTTATGTACAAAGATGGGACAAATGTTACACATCTCTTAATTTGACCCTGTCATTATGAGTTTGACCTGGCATATGACCTAATCTGTAGATTCAAGACTCATCATGTAAGTGAAGCTGATCCAAATAGATATTGATTGAATTTGAAGGATAAAACAAAAATAATAAAACAAAAAAATACAAAATTCTTTTTTGATATATTATCAATTGTGGAGATAGATTAAACAATTAAATATATATATATAGTTATTAAGGAACTACAAAAATACATTGTGTACTTAGCCCATCAAGTTGAGAAAAACGCATATTATGAAAAATAAATAGATAGCAATATATTTAACATGAAAACCCTATCATAGATAATTTCCATCAAATCTTTCACCATTAAAAAATCAATTTTTATCTCATAATCATTTTTGAATTATAAAATAAAAGGATAATTAACAAAATAACCACTTAACTATAAAATTAATGTTAAGACAAATACTATACAACTTTCGTTAACAAATGAAACACTAAACTGTAAAAAATGAATCAGACAAATATCGTCGTTAACGCGATTCGGCCAACCTTGCATACATCCACGCTTCAAGGCTCTTCCTTGAAGGTTTCTTCCTTCAATAACTTTATCAGTTATAATCGATTGATCATTTGGGCGTCAATTAAATTTTATAATTATTGTTTCGGGGCGTCACCCTTCAAATATCTCTCAAGTACTATAAGTAGAAGTATTGAACAATGAAATACAATCTCAAATGTCTAAACTCTTATAAGAATATAATCTCAAATTAAGGAATAATAGAGTTAAGCTAATAACTCAAGAATAGAAGAGAAATGTCAAAAGTTAAGTCGGTAGCACTTCGGTATGGTTTATCTTCTAGTTATCTTCCAATTTAAAGTGCTTCTATTTATAGTTTTTTTTTTCAATAAAACTACTTTTCGATCGACTACCAAATCATATCAGTCAACCGCTTCATGACCATTACAAGTTTTCTGCAACCAATTTTTGTTAAGGTCTACCGCACCTGTCTATCTATGCTCTCTGCCCCCTTCGATATGATTCAGAAATATCATTTCACTTTGTCTTTTTTCCAATCGACAGCAATTCTCCACGGTCGATCACAATCTACACTCCAAAAACAAAGTCTGCTCTCTATAACATTTTTGGTTGACCACTTCACCACTAGGTTGACCGCTTTCAACATTCAGAAAATTCAGCGCACTCTGTAGAAATTTCAGTCAACCACATTTCTCCCCCGGTCGACTGCATTCATTGAATTAGGATTAGTAACTTTTTTTAAAGATAAAATATCTCAATTTCTATACTTGTAGGATTCTTGAATTTCTAGAAAACGGTCTTTCCTAAGCCAATAATAAATAACCAAACACAATAAAATGTGCAAATGATATGTTAGTGCACATGATATGTTAATGCAATTGGGCCAACATTGCCTACATCCACGCTTCAAGGCTCCCTTGAAAATATCTTCCTTCAATAACCTTCCTAGCTATAACTGTAATATCTCGAATTTTCGTTGAGATAAGCACAATACTTATGTAATGATTTTAGGATGTTATGAACTAAATTGGACAATTTAGAATATTGGTCAAGTGAAACATGTTTGGATAAAGTGAATTACATTATCTAATTTATGTCCATATTTAGTTTTGGGAAACAATTAAGGCTATGGAGAATTGTATGATGATATTTGGAGTTAGATAGGACAATATAAATTAGAGTTATAGTTAATGGATTTAGTAAGAGAAAATATACTTAGAAGTATTTGGATATTGTAAGGATACTGCAAGGACTGAAAGCTTGAGAATAATATGGATCTTATCATTTATTGGAAAATGTACTTTGGTATAATGAGGATGAAAGAGTAGGAATTATACTATTTTGAGGACATATTGGGTTTAATGAAAATAATGTGAAGGAAGAATGGTGAAGCGTATAGTATAAGTTGGTAGATCATATGTATATATTTATATATATGGTGGTTTGAAGAAGATAAAGTGATATGAAAAATATTACAATTTCAAGTATGAACTTAGATTATGGTTGCAATATATAAAAATATAAATAAATAAATATATATATATATATGGTAGGCATGTATATAATGGTCACGTTAAGGATTTAAATTGAAAGAATAACTGGGATGTTACAATAACCGATTGATCTTCTAAGCATCAATCAAGCTTTATAATGACTGTTCGAGGGTGTCGCCCTTCAAATATCTCTCTAGTACAATAAGAAAAAGTTTTGAACAATTGAATACAATCTCAAATGCCTAAATTCTCACAAGACTATAATATCAAGTTTAGGAACGAGAGAGTTAATCTAGGCACTCAAAAGTAGAAGAGAAATGTCGAAAGTTAAGTTGGCAGCACTTTTGTATGGTTTCTCTTCTTGTTATCTTCTAATTTGAAATGCTTCTATTTATATTCTTTCAATAAAACTGCTTGCCGATCGACCACCCAATCATATCGATTGACCACTTTATAACTATTGCAAGTTTTTTGTGTGCATTCGGTCAACCAATTTTCGTTCAAGTCTACTTCATCGGTCAACTTATGCTCTTTCCAGTCGATCGATTTATTATGATTCAGAAAAACCATTTTGCTTTGGCTTTTTTTTCGATCGACTGCGATTTTCCTTTGTCAACCGCGATCTTCATTCCAAAAACAAAGTCTGCTCTCTATAACATTTCTGGTTGACTGCTTCACCACCAGGTCAACCACTTTCACCATTCAGAAAATTCATTGCACTCTATAGAAATTTTGGTCAACCGCATTTCTCCCCCGATCAAGTGCCTTCATTTCATTGATCTCCAAAAAACTTGTGCTCTCTGTAATTATTTCGGACAACCACCACTTTGCCTTAGTTGACTGCCACTTCGTGTTTTGCTTCAATTAGAGCTTGTAAGTCCCAAAGAAAATTAAAGCATTAATGATGGAGTACGGATCCATTCTATTATTGATTAAGTCTCAAAGAATATTAGGGAGTTATTCAAGGTCAAGCATAGGTGGAAGTTCAAGAGAAATGGAAAGACTTTCCAAAAACTGTCTTCTTTTGACCTTCGACACGTATTTGACTATTTTGGCATTCCAAACAACGTCATTTCAAAATGTATGCTTCATGAAGATTGTAGCTTACTTTTTAAGCTTTCTACCATGAGTAGGATCGCTAAATGTGGATTTCTTTTGCTATGTTAAAAGCCCATGGAACAGAGAGTAAAGAATAAGTAAAGTCCAAATGTCCAAGCTTGGAGACCAAGGAAATTTCTACATGGAAACCATCCAAATGGCCAAGCACCAACATGAATTAGCTGCCAAATACATCTAGACTTGGAGAGGAAGAAAGGATATATTAATTTAATATTATTTTAATTACTTAACCTAGTTTCTATTAAGTAGAAAATTGGACAACTTATTCTATGAGCCGATTAGAGTTATCATTGCTTAATTAGTTTATTATTATTTTATAATTTATAATTAGCTATTGTAACGTATCAAATTATTAAATTCTCAAATCTGCAGCATTTTTTCCCAAAATCAAACCCTAATTACTTTGCTTCAATTTTGATACGTGGAATGGGCCATCAATTAGGAAAATTTTCAAAATCAAATCAATTCAATAACAATTTTCCCAAATCCAGCTAAACCGAAAACCCTAATTTGAATTCATTTCCAAACTTTCCACGCGGAGACTTCAATTAGCAAGAAATTTTCCAAAAATAAGACCAATTCTAGTAACCCTCTCCCTCATATTAGCTAAATGGAAACCTAAGTTAATTGTTTTTCCAAAATTACTACACAGGGAGGAGAGCTACAAGGAAACTAGGAAAAATTTCCTTCCCCGTCGTTGAATCTAGACCCATTGAAGGGCAGATTCAAGGTATTCTTTGAATGGAAGAAATGGCGAGACTCCACTATAAATAGAGGGTCTCACCGAGCTCAGAAACACACCCCAACTCGAAGAAATCTTTGAAGATCTCAGAAGCTTACCTTTGCCCCTACGAAAATCCTTCCTTGAAGCCGAGTTCTCCATCGCGATGACCTTCCTACCTCAACGACCGACGACAAACAACCGACAAGAGAGGAGCTCTCGGCGTGAAACAGAGAAGGAAACTCTGTTTCTAGTGTTCGCAGAACGAAGGAAGAAGAAGACGAAGAGGGAACTCGGGTGTTTGAAGGAGTTTGCCAGAACCGGTCCAACTTAAGTGAACCGACCCGACCCAAATCGAACCAATCCACCCGACATGACCCGAACCGGTCCAGCTGACCCGAATCGATCCAGTTTGTCGACCCGACCTGACAAGATCCGTATTTGACCCAATTGAGTGGTTGCGGTAACGAATTTCTGCCCGAATCTTTTCATAGGAATAATATTACTATTTGATAGAAATTAATTGATAAATTTTTTCAACGTAGGCCAATCATTCAAAGATTCAAAAATACCCTAAGTCCTTACTCTCTCGGGAATCCAGGTAAGTGAAACACTTACAACATTTTGGCCATAGGCCCTACGTCACAAGACATATAGTGCTTATTTTCTTTATATTTATTTATTTTATTAAAGTTGTATATTTTGTTATGTCATGCACGATTAGATATTGACACATGCTATAATCAAGATAAAAATTATAGGTCATCTTGTATGCGTATGAAACTGATGGAATTGACGGAAAACTCTGAGATGGCTAATGAAAGCCTGAACGCATGAAACCTTGCCATGGCCAATGAGAGCCTGAAGCTTGGTAGTTATTTTGAGATGGCTAATGAATGCCTGAACGCATGAAACCTTGTGATAGCTAATGAAAGCTTGAAACTTGGTAGGGTTGGAAAATGAATTCCAATCAGTATGTAACTTTCAAACTTAAAAACTTGGTTATGCATGAAATTAAGCATTTATGCATGTGTTTCCACTTACTGAGTCTATCTCACATTTTAGTCTTGTGATGTAGGTGAATTTATAATAGATGATGAATTTGGACTGATCGAGAATTTTCCCGAAGTAAAAAAGCATACAGAGGGGAATATTGATTATGTCAATGATGGGTCAGCAGATTAAATTTTATTACAGTTTTAATTTTTCGAGAAAAAAATTATTTAAAGTTTCAATTTGAAAAAGTATATTTTGTATTGGGGTTTTCAATAAACTATGTTTGATTTAATAAAGTCTTGATTAAATGTTTTATTTAATGAGATATGATTAATAGGGTTAATCCTAATAAATAACTTTAAACTATTCTGCTAATAAATCTAGTTGTTTTATTAAATGCTTCCGCCATAAATAACGATTTTATTAACTAAGTATTGTAATTTAGGGTCTCTAACGACCAAATTAAACATAATTTTGTAAATCAATTTAGAGAAAAATTTTAGGGTTTTACAAAATTGGGGAAAATAATTTGGGGCGTTACAGCTATTTAAAGCCACCTTATGTACAAGTTTAAAGGAGTTGAATTGAATAGAAAAAATATTTGCTTTATTCTCGAAATTAGGAGTGATTCTATTTCAAACATTTGGTGAGTTATATCCAAAGCTCCTCCCTCGTGTGCGTTATATCACGGGATTAAGGTTACTCGTAAGTTGAGTAGCCTTTCTCATTGGCATCCACGTTCTTCATCCTTGGAGGAAGAAGGTTTGAAGTGGTGTCCAACTTTCCAAAGGTGCGTCATCAATAAATCATCCATACGGGAACATTCGTCACATTACTTTCTATTTCTAGTGACCTATTTTCTATTACGTATATTTCCTAATCTGTGGCTGATATTTATATGATTCTTAAAGGATTATTTTTTTATTTCATCCAAGTTGACTTGGTCTAAATTTCAGGTCAAAAGGATTTAAAAAAAAGGAGTTACGTGCTTTCAAAGTTCACTTTCCAAAACTGAATTTCTGCCCATATAAGGAAAGTGGAGATGTGGTTGCCTCACTTGACCTATTCTTACGACCGCAACTCTACTGCAGAAAAAGGGACGCCTCTGTACTATTTTTTGGATGAAGAAGTCGACCGCAACACTCAACCACCTTACGACCGCTAATTCAAAAAGAAGTATCCGAAGGTTGATTCAAAACATACCAAACTTCAACACTTCAACATCATATTTTTCAGTTTTTTTCTAATCCCCTTCCGCTGGTGCATCAAATAATTACAAGGACTTCAACAAATATGTTAGCACACTTAAATACCCATATTAGAGGGTATTTCCAATGTAGATTAATAATGTATTCAATTGAAATCATATTTATAATTTATAAACTACTTAGATATAATTCAATTATACATCATCAAAATAACTAAGCTTAACTTCTAATAGGCTAACAACTCCTTTTTTTGGAAGATGACAATATATTATAAGTTGTTTACATCTCCCCCTAAGTATGTGCATGTTTACTTATTCTCCCCCTTAATATGTCAAAGTATCTTTCTTTCTCTTTAAAAAAAAAATGAAAATTTCACTCGAGTTTCCCTTGTTTTAGTCTCTCCCCTTTGGCATTATCAAAAAGAAATCAAAAGTAAAGTTTTCAGTGATATCCAGACAGATAGCAGGTATCCAAATAAATATTTCTCAACAATAAATATTTCCAAGGTAAAAATAGCACAAAAGTAAAGACATTCATCAATATAGGCAATAACATTAAAAATTAAGTACAAATGTGTCTCAAGAGTTCATCAAAACAACTAAATATTCAAAGACTAATCACTTGGAAGAAGAGTAGCATCTAATGATTGAGGAATATCTGGACTAGTAGCAAATGTTGGATTCGACTTCATGAACAAGTTGGTCTAGTTGGACTGGCTGAGCTCCTCAAGACGTCGATAAAGAGAGTCAAATTGTGATCGGGATTCGAATTGAAAATTTAGGAACAAAAAGGCTTGCTCTTAAAATCTATTTTCCATTGAGGTGCTGAAGCTAGAGAAGTAGGCTGTCAGCATGTCCAATTTCTCCTTAAGCTGTGGGAGACCACCTTGCGAGGATGTGGGAATTGGGGAGCTAGGAGTGATAGAGGCACAACATCAGGCATAGGTATGTCTTCAGCATCAGTGGGATCCTCAGACTGAGCTACAGAGGAGGAAGCACCCCAAGATGATTTAAAAATTCAATGCCCCTCGTCATCTTGCACAATTCCCATTCAAACCAAAGAATAAACTATGTAAATGTCAACACTCTGAACTTGTAGAGGTGGCCCATAAGGTGGAATCACAATATCTTTCATTCAAGCCAAGTTTGTAAGAAGAAGATTGAATGAAAGAGATTTTGACTTGCTCCCTGCAACCTCTATCCTTTGATGTATAATGATATGACCAACATTAAAAAAAGTCCCAGTAAATATCTTTTCTAGCACTTATAAATCCATACAACTCATGGGGTCCCAATGGCCATCTCTCTATGGAAAGTTATACTTGTGGCTGTGATGAATAACTCAAGCCTGTGCATTGAGATCCTTTGCTTTAGGCTTGAAAAATACTTTAGTATTCAGGTTTTTAAGAACATACTAAAGGGACTCAATTCCTTGATCACAACAGATAAATTTAGGATTCTTCGAGCTATTGTAATAAGCTTCCCCACCACCCCTAGCTCAAAATCCAACATCACATTAATGTCATAAGTTATCAAGGTAAGCTGCTTTCTATACACATAGATAGTCAATTTTAATGGTTGAGGAGAATATGCCATATTAGAATAGAATAAACATATATCTTTATCAAAAAATGAACCATCCAAACTGAATAACTTATACAATCTCATATCTTTGTACATATTTTCCAAATTCAAACTTGCAAGACTAGAAAATGAAAATTTTCTTGCAAGAATCAAGGGTCTCTTTTTCAAATCCTTTTCATACTATTTTTTGCAATTAATGTTTCTATCTATCAACTAAAAATATGTTGTCAAAGATAAGGATTGAAGAATTTCTAAAATCTTCGATACCAATGATTTAACCCTTTTGATTACCTATACAAGTTAAATTTCTTTTCTTCTTGGAGAAGAAGGTAAACTTTGAGGAGTCTCTCATCATGTGTCTTAAATACCCACTATCTAGGTCATTCATCCTTCATGGGAGAAACTCCATCTTACAAGCAAATCTTAGTTGGTTTTCTTAGGTACCCAAATCTTTTTGGGTCCTTGAGGGTTAGTTTTGGTTCCTCAAGGAATCCATACAAATTTAGAGGATGTCTTTCTAGCATTTGAATTCAATGGGCAAGAAATGACCTATTATGTTACATGCATGACAAATAGATAAACTAACAAAATTTTTTTATAAACCTTTCTCTTTTGGAATGGTTCATATCTAATTTTGGCTTTATCAAAGGTGATTGTATGATACAACAAGGGATGCAAAGCTTGGAATCCCCTTTGTTGCTAGTAGTTAACACGGCTAGAAACAGAACCCAAAATATCCAAATGTGCAATTCACTTGTTTGACATCCAATTGACTTGAAAATTTGACAAGGTTAAATTCAATAAACACCCTTCAAAAATCACAATAAAATACTCACTGAAGATGAAGTTATGCAAATGCACTTGAGACTATTAGAAAAGACACCAAAAAGGTAGTTTTAGGCTCCAAATGGAAACAATCGCAATTCATTCAATACTTGTGTGAAATTTGGACCACATATCTCTCTGTAAGTGAACAAGAGAACCTCTCCAAAAATCTGTACTAGAAATGCTCAGGAACGAAAGTTGTGCTTGGAAGGTTGAAAGCTTGTCTAAATGGGTGCTAAAATTGCACCTATCAACTTCAATAGACTCCAACACGAAAGCCTCTCCAACTTGGTTCTTAGCAGACCTTCTAAATCTTCTCTAGGGATGTCCACCTCTGGAAGGAAGTGGAGGAAGACTTAGTGTAAGAGAATCACCATAAGAATTTCAAGGAACAATAGTGATTCAATGTTTTGACACTCACTCTCTCAGATTCTCACCAAGGGAAATGGAGGCCGATTATGGAGGGAACTCCAAATCCAATTCAAAGGGTTTCATGATTTTCAAATTTGTTCAAACAAACCATTAAGAGGAGTATGAATACCACCTCAATTTGGGATACCCTAAAGTCAAAATTAGAAAAATAACCTTCAAAACAAAAACACTTAAAAACTCTCAGCTATTTTAAGATAGCCGAGAGCAATCCAAAAACAACCAATCCATTACATCCAATAATTCTAAAATAATTCATAAAGTCATTCCATTCTACCTTCTTAGAGTTCTTGAGTAACTTGCAGCATCTGCCTTGTATTGTTGTCTTCAAGCATTCGCAAAAGTGACAAAAGAAATGTCGGATGAGTTGGATGCCTCAAGTGGAAGCAAGCCACAATTGTCTCCACAATTGTCTTGTTGCACTCCCACTTTAGCACATGCTTGGGTTGTTCCTTGTCACCATTAGATGGTACTTTATTTAGTTCTTCAGAGAAAGCTTCCCTTGCAAAATAAGAAAACACAAATAGGTTAATGAGTTTCTTGATCCGACCTCTAATGATCGGTCCTTGAGGTGCATCACTGTAACTGTAAAGCCTCTTTTCGTAAATCTTAATTTTCTTGTAATATATATGTATTGGTGTATATATATATATATATTAAATCACAACCATTGAAACTATCATTTAAATACCTTTTAAAATAGTACCATATTCCAAATCAATCCCTAAAACCTTGCATTTGTAAAAATCTTTGCAGCGGAAAATTTAAACCAAATCATAACATAATTCTTGCCAAACCCCAAGTTTAAAAGTTCTTTACAACATATGTATAAAATCCACTACTTAAAACAAAGAAGCCATAAACAAAATAGAAGCTGTCATAAAATCATTTCAAAAGTTAGTTGTCAAATCTCAACCATGATCCATAGTAAACAACACCAACAACATCAAGTGTTTACCATGGGCAAGCTTCCTCCATTTCTTCCTTACCTGCAACGCAAAGTTCATCTATAAGTGTAATACCCGGATAAATTCCTCCTTGTACAATTTAAGAGATTTTTTTAGAATGAATATTTTGTAAAACAAATACGTTTTGTAATAGTGCATATTACACTTGATATTATACCATGAAAAATTAAGAAGAAATATTATGGGATTATATTAAACAATTATATTAATTAATCCGTAAAATAGAGGAGAGAGAAGAGCAGATTTCAAAAATAAAATAAAATTAGAATTTTGTTAGACCGGGCATTACACTAGGTGACATGCTGGTCATGATGGTGGTAGCGTCCAGAACGTGGGTCCGTTCGACAGTCTGGTCGATTGTAGCTGTCGACCGGTGACACATGAATTTGTGAGAATTTGATTTTCTGTGTTACTCCGGTCGACGTGAATAGTCTATCTGGATGTCGACTTGAGCCACATGTTTTGCGAAAAAACTTGCCAGAATTCCAGTTTCTTTCCATGTCGATTTCTGAGTTTACTAGATAAATTTTTCCTCGATTCTCTTGATGCGATAAGGTTTTCAATGTGGGATTATGTATTGGGCCACCTCATGGTGGTTGGTGAAACGTATGTCATGGGAAGCTTCTCTAGGAAGCGTCTTTCTTCTACTATATGAAGAGCAGAAGCGTTCTGTAAAAGACATTACAAACAGAGAGAAGAGAGAAAATGAAGGCAGAGAGCTACAATAGAGAGAAAGAGAAAATGAGAGAGAGAGAGAGAGAGAGAGAGAGAGAGAGAGAGAGAGAGAGACAGAGAGAGAGAGGGAGAGAGAGACAGAGTCTGTGATTGTGAGCTGTAAGAGTGAAATGGGAAGGCCCTGTCTTTGGCTTGTAGTGCACCCGTGTGATTTGAAGGAGAAGCTCAGTTGCAGAAATCATGTTTAGTGGAGGTAAGAAGGGGTCGTGGCCAGAGGAGGTCTACACCACAAGTGGTCTGTTTTCTGGATTGAACTGCCTTTTCTAATGGTTTAATTATAATGTCCCTATTAGATTTAACTCCCTACTACATACTGCATGAAGGTTGAACTCTCTAATAATTTACGCATACTCTGTAACTTGTTAGATAATGGTCTCTTCTTGGTAAGTTCACTGATACTGGTTGTTAGATTAATACTTAGTGGTTAGCTGCCTATTTTGATTCTTGTGTTATTTGTGGTTGGTAGACACTTTATTGCTTTGGATGGCTGGGGAATTTGATGCATGCCTCTCCCGATGTTAAATTCCATAAATTGTTAATCTGTGGGTCCTAAATTTATGTTATATCATTATGATAATATGAGATGTTGTGGCCCTACCCATGTCTGGTTATTGGTTCTGAATAGGCTCTGTGCATTCATTTTATTACTGTTAACATGGAAAAAGGATTAAGATTTATATGGTTTAAAGATAAAAGGGATGATGATGCTCTGCACTTTTTCTTAAGTTTATTACATGGTATGAGTAATCTGTTGCGAATCTGTCACCGTGCTATTGATTGTTGCTTGAACTGCTTTGATATATATTGTTGTGATTAATATTGCAAAGCATTAACATGCATCATGATAATAGATATAAGGGTAATGCCATGTTTAGATTGGTATTCACATTGCATGGGAGAGACCGAATATAAATGAATGTAATAGGAATTGGAGGTTGGGGATAGTAGTGACGTTGATGCTTGGAGACTGCATGATGATGTATCCCTCCCATGTAGGGTAGGGTGACCTATTTTGCTAGGCTAGACCCTGAGGATGTATCTACTTTCCCTGTCGAAAAGACCCCCAATGTCCTAGTTTAATGATACGAAACTGGGAGCAAAAGACAGATTGAGTGGACTCTTTTCTGACATAATCATACATATGCATGCATCATTCTGCATCATACTTCTTGCTGAGCGCTAGGCTCACTATTTACTTGTGTGTGTAGGGGATGATGTACGGGATATGATGCAAACCACGGATATGAGAGATCCGAGACCCGACAACAATGCAGAAGTTCACAGGACGCCTTGGAGATTCAAATGAAATAGAAGTTCGACCCGTTATCTATGGAGAGATAAGAACCGAAACTATCAAAGAAAGGAGTTTGACCCAAACCAAACTTGTTGGTTGAATCAAAACTATCAGGTTTGATCTCTTCAAGCAAACAAGTGAAGAAGATCAAGCCTTCCAAAGAGAACTCAAGAAGAGAATGCAAAATGCTCTCAAATTTCAAGTTGTAAGATGTTCAAATTGTATTTTACAAAGAAGGCTTGCCCCTCTATTTATAGGCAAAGAGAGGGGATATAGAAACAATAAAATATGTCCAAAAATGTACAAAAGAACGAAGACAATTCAAAGTTAGGCGAGGATTGCCGAGGCGGCAATCGGTTGGCAGCGCTTGGCGGTGGCGCGCGCAGCAGTTAGGTTTGACCCGTGTGAACGCGTGCTGTCGGGCGGCGGTCAGCGATGGCGGGCGCAAGTTAGTGAGGCGTTGACTGGTCGGTGCGCGAACTGTACGTATGATGGCGAGCGCACTGTACCTTCTGCTATACAGACTGGGCTTCTCCGTGGGCTGCTTGGGCCATTCTTCAAATTTAACGATAATTCCTTGCTTCCCTTGCCTTCTTGGACCTCCATGGACTCTCCCTTAATAGTTAGGACATTCATGGGCCTTTGTTCTTCATTAATAATGTATTTAACGTCCATTTCTTTGATTAAAGTTTGTAAATTCTTTGACATTCCCTTTGTCCTTGCTCTTGTCATGGGTCCTTCATTGTGTTGTAGTGAATCCAATCCTTTCATATGTTCTTGGATCATATCATTCCCTCCCTCTTCGAAAAGATTTGTCCTCGGATCTCCTACATCATATAAGAATAAGTCAGTGGTATTAAAAGTATTGCTTACGTTACCATACCTGTCTGGTGGATCGATCTTGTAGGCATTATTTTTTATTCGCTCCATGACTTGGAATGGTCCGTCCCCCCGTGGTTGTAGCTTATTTTTCCACTGGCTTACGAATCTTTCCTTTCGTAGGTGAACCCAAACTCAATTTCTGGGTTCAAATATCACTTCCTTTCGTTCTTTGTTGGCATGGCGTGCGTATTGTTCATTTTTCCTTTGGATATTGTCCCGTACTTGTGCGTGTAATTCTTTGACAAACTCAGCTTTCATCTTGCCATCTAGATCAACAACTTCATTAGTAGGCAATGGTAATATATCAAGTGGAGTAAGGGGATTAAATCCATAAACTATTTCGAAAGGTGAAAACGAAGTAGTAGAATGGACAACTCGATTGTATGCAAACTCAATGTGTGGCAAACATTCTTCCCACTGTTTTAAATGTTTAGAAATTATTGCCCTGAGCAATGTGGATAATGTTCGATTGACCACTTCAGTTTGTCCATCCATCTGGGGTGTGCTACATGGAAAACAGAAGTTTCGTCCCCAGCTTGTTCCATAATGTCCTCCAAAAATGGCTTAAAAACTTGACATTCCTGTCACTCACAATAGTTTTTGGAATTCCATTCAAACGTACTATTTTCTTAAAGAATAAATTTGCTACATGCGTAGCATCATTAGTCTTAGAACATGCTATAAAATGAGCCATTTTGCTAAAATGGTCGACAACCACAAAAATACTATCTTTACCTTCTTGGGTCCGTGGAAGTCCTAAAACAAAATCCATGGGGATATCCGTCCAAGGATGGTCAGGTATGGGCAAAGGACTATATAGCCCATACGGCTTTACCTTCGATTTGGCCTTCCTACATTCAATACATTTCTCACAAATAGATATTACATCAGATTTCATTTTTGGGCAGATAAAATGTTCACTTAGCATGCTTAGAGTTTTATCAATCCAAAAATGTCCCATTAATCCTCCTCCATGCGTTTCTCTAACAAGTAATTCACGTATTGAACATTTGGGCACACAAAGTTTATTCTTTTTAAACAAATACTCATCGTGTTTATAGAAATCTACACATGCGGTTTTCTCACAATCCTTCCATGCATGACAAAAGTTCAAGTATGATTCATACAAATCTTTAATGAATTCAAACCCCAATAATTTTGATTGTAGAGAAGTGATGAGGACATACCTTCTTGACAACGCATCAGCAACTACGTTGTCCTTACCTTTTTTATAGTGTATGACATACGAAAAGGTCTCGATGAACTCCATCCATTTGGCGTGTCGCTTATGCAATTTTCCTTGGGAGTTTAGGTGCTTCAAACACTCTCATGATCCAAGTGAATGATGAACTCCTTTGGCCACAAGTAGTGTTGCCATGTTTGTAAGGTTCTCACCAATGCATACAGCTCTTTGTCGTATGTTGGGTAATTCAATGCCGCTCCACTAAGCTTTTCACTGAAATACACGATCGGCTTCAATTCCTGCATCAAAACATCTCCAATCCCCTTTCCCGAAGCATCACATTCAATTTCAAAGGTTTTATCAAAATTTGGCAAGACTAATAAAGGAGCATTAGTTAACTTTTCTTTCAATAAGTTAAAAGCCTTTTCATGTATCTTAATCCATTTAAATTCAACATTCTTTTTAACCAACTCATTCATAGGTTCGGCAATGGTACTGAAATCTCTCACGAATCTCCTATAAAAGCTTGCTAATCCATGGAAACTACGTACCTCATTGGCATTCTTTGGGGTAGGCCATTCCTTGATTGCCCGTATCTTCTCTTTGTCCACTGATACTCAATTTGAGCTTACTACAAAACCAAGAAAACTACCGACTCTATGCAGAATGTACACTTCTTTAGATTGGCATACAGTTGATTCAAATGTAACACATTAAAAACAGATTTCAAATGCTCTATGTGTTGTTCGAAAGTCTTACTATACACTAGTATATCATCAAAATAAACCACTACGAATTTTCCAATGAATTGTCGTAAAACATGGTTCATTAATCGCATAAATGTACTAGTTGCATTTGATAAACCAAACCGCATAACTAACCACTCGTAAAGGCCATATTTCATTTTAAAAGCAGTTTTCCATTCATCCCCTTCTTTCATACGAATTTGGTAGTATCTGTTCTTTAAATCAATTTTAGAAAATACACAAGCACCATGCAATTTATCTAACATGTAATCAAGACGAGGAATAGGATGTCGATACTTTACCATGATTTTGTTGATTGCCCGGCAATCAATGCACATTCTCCACGTTCCGTCCTTTTTGGGGACTAGAATAACTGGTACCGAACATGGGCTAAGGCTTTCCTTCACTAGCCCCTTCTCCACCAACTCGTCCACTTGCTGTTGGATTTCTTTGGTCTCCTCCGGGTTTGCTTGATACGCTGGTCGGTTTGGAATTGTCGCTCCCGGGATAAAGTCAATTTGATGTTCGATCCCTTGAAGTGGGGAAACTCCTCTTGGTAATTCTTCGGGAAACACATCTTCATATTCCTGCAAAAGAGAAGTAATTTCCATTAGTAGAGAATTCGTTAGTTCGTTAGTGTTCAAATAAACATCCTTGCACACTAACAAAATCATCTCATTCTTTTTCTCTCCTTCAAATTTCCTTTCTCCTCCTTTGGTCTTTTTTGCTTTCTTTTATTTTGGCTTTTCTCTCTTCATCTTTTTTCTCACACTTGCCTTTTTCGCTCTCATCTCTTGCGCTCGAATTTTCAAATACTCTGATATTTGGCCCTCCCTTGTCTTCGTGCAATTTGTTGTGACTCTGGAATTCCTTGGTTATTCTCTCTTGATCAATGCTTGCCTCCCATGGTGGTAAAGGTGTTAGGACCACCACTTTCTCATTTTGGACTAGAGAGTACTTATTCTTGAATCCATCGTGCTTGACCATCCTATCATATTGCCATGGTCTTCCTAGCAGGATGTGAGTTGCTTGCATCTGTACTACATCATACAAAACGTCATCCTTGTACCTTCCAATTGATAACGCAATACTCACTTGCTTTGTCACCTTGATTTCACCACAATCACTTAACCATTGTAGCTTGTATGGCTTCGGGTGTTTTTGAGTCTTCAAATTCAACTTTTGGACCAACAACGTACTTAATACGTTTGTGCAACTGTCACTATCAATAATTAAACTACATACCTTTTTGTCAACATGGCACCTGGTATGGAAAATGTTTTCTCGTTGGGCTTTGTCGTTGTCTTCGCGAACATGCGCATGTAATGCCCTTCTTGTGATTAATAGTTCGCCTTTGACTGGAGCCTCCACATCTACGTCATCATCATCCTCAAGTTGTGGCATTTCATCATCACTAGAACTTACGCTTTCCACATCTCCATTATCTAGCGAAATCATTGCTCTTTTGTTTGGACAATTGGATGCATAATGCCCAAGCCCTTGGCATCGGAAGCACTTGATATCTCTCCTCTGGGTTGGTGTAGAAGTTTCACCCTTTCCTTTAGATGATGTAGTGTTTTCAGCCAAAGCTTTACCTTTGGAAGCCTCCTTGGGATTTAGTTTATCACCTTTCCAATTTAGTTTCCAAGAGTTATTTGACGTTGTTCCTAGCCTTTAACTCCTTTTGGCTCTTAATTATCGTTCTACTTTGATCGCCTTGTGGAGTAATTCTTCCATATCTACGTAGTGTTGCAAGTCTACGATGTCGGCAATCTCCCGATTTAGGCCTCCCACAAATCTTCCCATCGTGGCTTCCACATCTTCATTGATGTTAGCCCTTATCATGGTAACCTCCATTTCTTTGTAATACTCCTCCACGCTTCTAAACCCCTACGTTAACGTTTGGAGTTTTCTGCACAAATCTCTATGATAGTGAGTCGGGATGTACCTTTTTCTCATGATAGTCTTTACACTCTCCCATGTAAGAATTGGGGATTCATCATTTCGCCTTCGGTTCTTTACCAATTGGTTGCACCAAATGCTTGGCATAGTCAGTGAACTCCATTGAAACAACCTTGATCTTCTTTTCCTCCGAATAATTGTGACAGTAAAAAATGGTCTCCACTTTTCGTTCCCACTCCAAGTAAGTTTCAGGATCACTTTTCCCTTGGAAGGAAGGAATTTTTACCTTGATGTGGCTTAGATCTCCATCCTCTCGATCCATTCTATCGTACCTTTCCCATTGAAAAGGTCTTTCCTCGATCTCAAACTTATTTTCATGGTCATTCATTCTTTCAAAAGCGGGAGTAGGGAATGGTATTTCGATGCATTCCATTTTTCTAACAAGATCCGCATATTGGTTTTGCATGGCCCTCATGAACATCCTTGATTCAA
The DNA here is from genome assembly GCA_022433065.1 of Begonia loranthoides. Taxonomy (NCBI): domain Eukaryota; kingdom Viridiplantae; phylum Streptophyta; class Magnoliopsida; order Cucurbitales; family Begoniaceae; genus Begonia; species Begonia loranthoides. The sequence goes on from CM039485.1 coordinate 22,245,307, forward strand.
TGTTGATGTTTTCTTCTCCACTTCCACTCATGATGTTAGTACAAAATATAAGTAAGGAAGAGTATATTGCAATAAAAAAAAACAAAAAAAGGAAGGTAAAGTATGGTAAAATAAATGTGAGAAAGTAAATACGAGAAAGTAAGTGCGGAAAAGAAATTGCGAGCAAGTAAGTACGGAAAAGAATTGCAAGAAAGTAAATGCGGAAGAAATTGTGAGAAAGTAAATGGTGTGTCAAAGAAATAAATGAATTTTTTTTTTGCTCATGTGTTTACTCTCGTAATTTTGGCTTTTACAATATATATTATTTCCCTCTTACCTTTTACCACTCGTTCCCTTCTTTAGGTCCTTTAAGAAAGGGGTCAATTAAGAGTTAATTCAACAACTGTTGCAAGAAAACCTTCAAACTTTTCAAACTTTAGATCCAACATTCAAGAATGACTTGATTACAAGCCATGAAGGCATTTACTAGAATCAATCTTTGATACAACGTTTCAGAAGAGTTTGATGTTTGAAAAGGGGTCCGAAATAATCACCGAAGGTGATACCTTGAACAAATAAGGTATTTCACAAGAATGGATTTTTTTTTGGACTAAATTTGAAACTTAAAGATAAGAACACTGATGAGAATTCTCAAGTTTTTTTAACTAGAAACTTGAGAATTTTTTAAAGAACAACAAGAGAAGAACAAATTTTTTTTTGTACAAAAATGAGATCTTGATCCTTGATGATGTCAAAGAACACAAATCAAGAAGATTTTTTTTTTTTTTTTGAATTTGGATAAGAAATGATAGATGGTAAAAATAACAATAATAACCATAGAGATTTTGAACCGTAGGCAAACTAGCTTTGATACCAAATGATGCAAACCACGGATATGAGAGATCCGAGACCCGACAACAATACATAATGTTCACAGGATGCCTTGGAGATTCAAACGAAATAGGAGTTCGACCCGTTATCTATGGAGAGATAAGAACCGAAACTATCAAAGAAAGGAGCTTGACCCAAACTAAACTTGTTGGTTGAACCAAAGCTATCAAGTTTGATCTCTTCAAGCAAGCAAGTGAAGTAGATCAAGCCCTCCAAAGAGAACTCAAGAAGGGAATGCAAAATGCTCTCAAATTTCAAGTTGTAAGATGTTCAAATTGTATTTTACAAAGAAGACTTGCCCCTCTATTTATAGGCAAAGAGAGGGGACATAAAAACAATAAATATGTCCAAAAATGTACAAAAGAACGAAGACAATTCAAAGTTAGGCGAGGATTACCAAGGTGGCAATCGGCTGGCAGCGCTAGGCGGTGGCGCTCGCGGCGGTCGGGTTTGACCCTTGTGAACTCGTGCTGGTGGGCGCGGTGCTGTTGGGCGGCGGTTAGCGATGGCGGGCGCAAGTTGGTGTGGCGTTGACTGGTCGGTGCGCGCACTGCACGTATGACAGCACACTCACTGTACCTTCTGCTGCGCAGACTGGGCTTCTCTGTGGGCTGCTTGGGCCATTCTTCAAATTTAACAATAATTCCTTGCTTCCCTTGCCTTCTTGGACCTCCATGGACTCTCCCTTAATAGTTAGGATATTCATGGGCCTTTGTTCTTCATTAATAATGTCTTTAACGTCCATTTCTTTGATTAAAGTTTGTAAATTCTTAGACATTCCCTTTGTCTTTGCTCTTGTCATGGGTCCGTCATTGTGTTGTAGTGAATCCAATCCTTTCATATGTTCTTGGATCATATCAGGATACAGATTTCATACCTAAGGAGGGAGTGGTTCCCGATGACCACTTGGATTATCCAGCGGATTTAACCTGAGGGTTATGGCTCACGAAAGTAAAAATGGGGATTTTGAAATAGTTAGCGGTTTTTGGAAACATGATAAATGTTTAAATATTTTGCTGAACAATGGACTTTGGTTTTAAAGTTTAAAATCATGTTTTGAAATTTAAAGTTTTCGCTCTATTTACTCTGATTGGTTTTCCTCTCGTACATTTAAGTTAATGAAAGAATTTTTTTAAAAAATGGTATAGGAAAAGACAAGGTAAAAAGTTATAGGTCGTTACAATAAGTCTAAGACCTAGCAAGTAATGCATGAAACCGTGAACATGACATGTCATGACATAAAATCATCTTTCTCTTTCTTTATCATCTTTTCTTCGGATAATGAGTAGGCTCAGCAGTAGGACACACACCACCGTTCTTCGCCCTTTTGGAGAGTCTTCGCCCTTTTGGAGACAAACTCCACGCCCTTTTGGGGGTCCTCCGTTAGCTGTCATGCACTCCCATGCATGGCGACTTAGCAAACCTTGTGCCAATTTGCCCCAACATCTATTAAGAACAAGCTAACCAGCTAATGTCCTATCGGTCTGCCCTCTTGGACAACCTGTCCTTAGTACCCATTTACATACATTTCATTATCTTTTATATTTCTTAAATATAGACTCATGCATGAACATAACATCAAAATGCAGTGAAAACTTATCCTTAAAATTAGATCCCAAACAACGAGCATGGCATAGCAATCAACAGTAATATATCCTCGAATGCATTTATCACAGTACACAAAACCTTCATCATCATATAACTATAAAATAGCAACTCGACAACATTTGTCGCACAGAACAACTAAGCATCAATCAATAAGGTCACAGTTCCTCAATAATAGAATAAGCTGGAAATAAGCATAACGACTATTTTCACACCTTATAAAGCAGTAACATCCTCAGTCCATTAAATGTAAAGTAACAACAGAAACAAAGCATCAAGTTCTCGACATCAATAATAGCTAGAAATAGACATAACCTCTTTCATCACACTCAATAGAGCATCACGTCCTCGGTTCCATAGGCATAAAATAAACACAACAAGAAAGCGACATATCCTTAAGAGCATTAAGTAAAAATAGTAACAAAAAAGAACCCAAACTTGCTTAGCACCTTGCGCTATAGGTCGTGAGGCCATAAACATGCAACATGACGTACCTCGAGCTCCAAAAATGGATAAAAACAGTCTGACAACAGAAAGGCTCCTCCAATAGAACGCCTCATCGTTCAAAGGCTTGGCCCTTTTGTAGGAGCTTCAAACTAGCTCACCATCGCTGATGCCAATAAAATAGTGTGGCTCATCATAAATGCTCCCTTTTATACCTGTAGTTTAGGGAGCAACAGTTGGTGTCCATAGAATCATTCCCTCCCGCGGACACCTATGAATGCATTTTCCTTTATTATTTCCTAACTTAAACGACTGTGTTTTTGGGTTTCATGGCTGCGTTTACTCTTAAGGACAGATACACTTCTGTGCCGCTTGTATTTTTGCTCTATGACCCGAATCCAGACGACATCCTTTCATTTAATCTACAGACAGGTTCTACGTCACAGATGCCTATGCTCCCATGACTTCCACTTTTCTACGCATGCCTTTATCTAAACAACGACGTTCAACTTCGTCACTTAACATTTCATGCGTGTTCCTTTGTCAAACGATCCCATTTAACTCTCTGTGTGTCCACGCCTCCTCCTGTAAGGAATCTTTCCTTGCAGTGGAAGCATCTTTTCTAACATCCTATGGTTCGCATATTGTCATGCTACTCCAATCCGATGGTCACTCTTTCTCCCACATTGCTATTAAAAGAACACATGCTTTGAATAAGTAATCATCCATCCTTCGTGCCTTTCTCCATGCTTGATCTCAGTTGTTCACTGTTCTCATCCAATGGCTGTTGTACCATTCGTTCTTCCCTTAAGTAATTCCTCATTAAAAAATATCTCCATTTACTTAAACTCGAAACAACACGAGAGTCTTAACATCTAAACCTTAGAAAGCTCTTGACATATCTCCAAGAAAAGTCAACATTTGATCCTTTGAGATCAATGGCCATTGTTTCTAAAAAAAACCCATGTCCAGATTCACGATTAGTTATTTTGTAAATCATTCATTTTTATCCAAGCCACCTCCTTTGATTTACTAATAATAGTTCTCACTCCTTAACAACCGAAAACATTTTTCTTTTGTAACCTTTCTAGTCCAAATCATTTCACCCTTTATGTACTTGTCTTCACGTGGCTAAAACACGGCTAAGAGTAGGGGTGTTCACGGTCCAGTCCGGTACCGGTTCCACAATGTACCAGACCAGACCGATCGGTAACGGTTCTGAATTTTCAGAACTGGTACCAGTCCCATTGAAGTTCGGTACCGGACTGGTTTGTCGGTACCGAACTTTTTACCTGCTTTTTTTTGAAAAAGCTGTAAGAAAAAGCTGTAAAATTCAGAAAGTTCCACCACAGTCCATGAACTCAGTCGACAAATAAAAAAACACAAGCTGAGATCACAGTCTCTATGCACATAACTTTCCATTCCATGATGTTTGTTCTACAAATTATTTATTAAACAACCCAACAAAGTGGAGGAAGTTTGAACAGAAACCCAACCAAAAAGAAGAGAGAGAGCAAGCGATACCTGACAATCTCATCTATCATCACTAATTCACTATCAATTTCAAATTAATTCCTTGCATCGTCATTCGTCATTAATTTGTATAATCTCTGAAAAATATAAATTGAAAACAAATTTAGAAAACATAGTAATTAGTAATTAATACAAACAAATATAAAAGAAAAACCATAAATATAGATGATACCTTGTTCATCCACATTATCTTTATCGTTGATTGATTTATATTTTGAACTTCGAATCCAGCTTTGAGTGTAAATATGCGCTTCGACAGTCTTTGGGGACAAAGAACTACGAAATGAATCAAGTACTCATCCTCCGCTACTAAAAGCTGACTCCGATGCAACAGTAGAAATAGGAGTGGCCAATATATCTCTTTGCCAAGTTGCTCAGAATAGGAAATTTTAATGAATTCATCTTCCACCATATGAGAATGTCTTGTTTGTCTGAGAATTTTTCCAATGCTTCATACAAATATTGATCCAGTTCTGACCGAGTACTTGAAATATCTTCTTCTTTCGGGGTAAGTATAAAACATCTCATGTAGTTTGTTATGACCCAAATTGCTCTGTTGTATCATGATTGCAGATGTTGTTGGTACACTTGCAGTATTGTAATTATCTTCTAAATTTTCCAATCCCAAAGCAACTTTATACTCGAGATATAAATTTTGAAGCACTAGTTGTACTTCATTTAACAAATCATTTGTCTTATCATAATCCATTACTGGGGAAAGACAATATTTCAAATACTTCATTTTATATCGAGGATCTAAAATAACTGCAACATACATCAAGATATTCATTTTGTCACAGCTTCCCCAATATTTATCAAATTTTCCCTGCATTCCAATCGGCATTCTTCTCAATAATGGATTGTCACATTCAGCATACTCTTGGATAACCATTCTCAAGTTGCAACTTCACAAACATATACATTTGCAGTAACATACAAGGAGGCTGAAACATTTATAGTAGTATATTAAAAAATCTTCAAGAACTTTGCAAGTTCTCGAATATTATTCCAATCTTCTTCCGTGGGAGGACTTTCTCCACCCAAATCAACAAGATAATTAAAATCTGTTCCTGTCAACTTCTCAAAAGCTTTTTCATATTTTTCTGCGCTTTCCAACATCAAATATGTTGAATTCCATCGTGTAGGCACATCAAGAGACACACTTCTTTTATACCCAATTTTAACAGTCTCCGCACATTTATGAAAACTTTGAAGTCTCGTAGGAGAAGATCGAACATATTCCACGGCTCGACGTACTCTTGTAATAGATTGGTGATGGTCTTTTAAACCATCACATACTATCAAATTCAATATATACGCAAAACATCGCATATGAATGTGTTCACCATTCAAAATTAAACCGTTCCAATTCCGAACACATTTAACCAAATAAGAAGTGGCCACATCATTGGAAGACGCATTATCTACAGTGATTGTCAAAACCTTTTCAATGCCCCATTCAAGTAAACATCTCTCGACTTCTTTTCCAATTGTTTCACCTCTATGATTTTCAATCAAACAGAAATTGAAGATCTTCTTCTGCAAAATAAAATCACAATCAACATAATGCGCTGTTAAAACCATTTAATTTAAATTCTGAATGGAAGTCCACGTATCTGTAGTCAAGCATATGCGTTGAGATGTATTCTTGAAGTATTCTTTCAACTTTGCTTTTTCTTTTTCATACATTCCAATCACATCTCGTGCAAGCGTAGTTCTAGACGGTACAACAAATTTTGTTTGTAAATATTTGGAATAAACTCTAAATCCCTCTGATTCAACAAACTTAAAAGGAATTTCTTCAACAATAACCATCTTTACAAGTAGTTCTCGGCAAGTCTCACTACTAAAAGATGCAGGGGTAGAAGAAGTTGATCCTGTTCTATCCAAATTTTGGAAGCTTAAAGTCTTTTGCTTCATATCAACACTTGCCAACAATTTTTTACAAGAATTCATGTGCTTGTTCAAGCTTGAAGTCCCATTTTTTGTTGAATGGCATGCATATGTCTGAGAACAATAATTGCATTTCGCTCTAGAGTTGTTTGTATCATTGCTTTCAACAATAGTAAAATGCATCCAAACATCAGATTTCTTTCTCTTGTTTTGACTCGTAATAGGGTTGACATTACCACTCTCTGTAGTTTCATCATAGCTTTCCATTATCTGCATTTTGAACAATGTAAAAACACATTTCAGAATTACATTATAGATTGACAGTGAACATAAATCATAAATGCAGAGCAGATCTCAAACCAAAAAAAATAAAACTTTTACTTCTAGGCTTTCATGAAAACACTCAAACTGTCACAAAATATATAGCACATTGAATTAGAACAGAGGCATTTTCCATTTAATAGCAAAGAAATCAAAATAGATAAACACATATCAGAATATCAATATCACTCACTGAATCCAAAATATAACTCATCGAATCTAAAATATCACTAAATGGAAATGGAAGTCATTAGTCACTGAAGGTCTGAAACTCAAAGGAAGTGCCGACTTGCTTGGGTTGGAGTTGTTGACGTCGTCGAACTCAGAATGCTCTCAGAATTCAGAAATCCTTTATAGTCGCAGCTCTGTCGTTTGCTTGTTTGACTCGAGACTGGAGTGGACTGGAGTATGGAAATCGGGACTAAGGAGAGGCTGTCGGGCGTCGGTTAAGATAGGGAGAAGAGAGTCAGGAAATCGGGGTTGGGGAGAGGCTGTTGGGCGTCGGCTGAGAGAGGGAGACGGGAGTTGGGAAATCGGGGCCAGGGAGAGGCTGTCTGGCGTCGGCTGAGAGAGGGAGACGGGAGTCGGGAAATCGAGACCGGGGAGTTGGGGAGAGGCTTTCGCTTGTCGGCCCTCGGGCGTCGATTGAGAGAGGGGTACGAGAGTCGGGAAATTGGGGGAGATTGGAGAGCTGTCGGCGTCGGGAGAGTGAGAACTGAGAAGGAGATTGAGATTTGTTAATGTTAATTTGAGTTTCAAATGCCCTAATCTAATTGCAATTTGTTGTTTGTCTACCAGTAACACTAAGTCACTCGGTTCTTCGGTCCGGTACTGGTACCCAGCACCGAGGACCGGACCAAGAAATCGGTGCTGCAAGAACCAGCACCGATTTCGGTCCGATTCTAATGAAAAACACACCGAACCGGTACCAAAACCGCCGGTTCCAGTCTGGTTCTTTGATATCAGTCCGGTTCTGCACACCCCTAGCTAAGAGTCCTTGGTTAGCCTCCAAATGATGGGGCCTCATCATGATAGGCTCCAAGAATCACATAGAACACAATATTCAAATCTGTCCAGAAAACTGTGAAACCCGGACAAGTAATACTAAAACAGAAATAACTCATAATGCAACCATGAACTTTAGCTGGATTTTGGTGAGCACCATCCCAATACATTCATGAATATTGTATCAAAATTATAGTGCATTATCCACTCAGAAACGGAAGTTATAGTAGAAACAATATAGCCCAGAAATCTGGAATTCTCTAGGACAGATCCGACAACCCAGATTAAAACAAACAGAACTTCTCTTGTATACAGAATTTCAACGCCAATTTTGGAAGGTAGTTACTTATCTCAAAACAGAACAATTCTCTAGAAGGGACCGAATTAAAATAATCAGTGCAAGGACCTCAAACAGATTCCACAATCGGTGACATTAACAGATCAATAAGGAAAACAGATTCAGCATCACACAAATAATCCAACAATAACTTTCTCCAATCAATAATCCACACAAAATCTCTTCAACAAAGATTGGGTAATCAATGACCAGAACATTAGGGCATCCAAGAACCAAAGAAAGAACCAAGAAATCCTTCAAGAATAAGAGTAACGTCGAGGAGTCCGCGGTCATCCTAGTGAGAGGGGCGACTTGTGGTTGGCCGATGGACAACACTCTCCAAGGATGGAAATCTTCTTTTATCTCCACGTCACAATCCTCATCATAAAGATAAAGGGATTGGAAGAGATAATATCCCAAGAATTGCAAGGTTAAGAAGCTTCAAGAAACCCTTGCATGGGGATGGAAGAATCGGCGCTAATGGAGGGAGGAGGCCGCGTCTTGTTCTTCAAGAGAAGCAAAATTCTATTCAATCAAAAACTGAACTTCCATNCTCTGAAACAAAGACATTTGACATACCAAATGGAGCCCAAATACAACGCTCAATAGCTCGTTCGAAACCTCTGGATGTTGGCTACATTTGTTATGAAGAACCAAAGTTGAAAAATGTCATCCCAATTGTGAAAAATCCACTTGAACTGTCGGAGATCAGAATCTAGGCAGAAAAACAGCTCAATTATTCGCCAAAGATTGTAAAATCTCCATTAGCCCAAATGCCAACTCCAATGATGTTTATTTGATTCAAAAACCTACAAAATAAATAAATAAAAGTTAGAGAATAAAAGAACCCCTGGCTCGAGCTCAAACGATGGGACCTTGGGGCACATCACATCAATGGTGAACTTCATTCTTCATCTAGAGGCAGTTTCAAAATGGTGGTTTTCCGTTGCAAAAGCCTACTTTTCCCCGTATTATGAATTATAATACTCCGAAAATAAGTTTACTGAACATAATATGTTAGTATAATTGGTGTAATAATTATGGGAATGGATTGAAGATTTATTAGATAATTTTAGAGTTAATTGGAATGATATTGGAATTGATTAAGGAGTAAAGTATAAAGTGTTAAGGAATTTTAAAGGAAGGAATTGATAAATCAGAAGAGAATTCTAGTGCAAGAAAATGGCAGTGGCTAAATTGTAGAGTTCGACATGGGACAGGTTGATCCAAGGATCAACCTTTGAATCCAGCGTTGGACTGGTCGATCCTGTGATCGATCGGTTCCATGTGAAAATGTCAATGTCGAGTTTTACGTTATGATCGACCAGTCCCACTTGAAATTCTTGCCAGTGAGGAAATTGTGAATCCCAAGACGTGATGTATTATGTGATCCCTCCACGTGCTCCTACTTTACAAATGGCAATTTAGATGTGAGTTAGGTGATATGCTTTGGGATGAATGAAGCTTATAAGGGAAGCTGAAAGTGAGAAGTCTCTCACTCTGGGGAGAAGAAACAGCTGATGGAGAAATAGAGAGGAAGAAGAAAAAGAGACAAAGTGAGGAGAAAGCTTTTTGGAGGAGTGAGGAAGCTCACTGGAAGAGAAAGGAGAAGCAGAGAGGAAGAAGTAGAGAGGAGTAGGGGAGTGAGCTGCTAAATGTTTGGTGATGGTGTGAGTGAGCTCTAGAGGTAGAGCTCTCTGCTCCTCTTGGTTCTGCAGGTATTTAACACTCTTTTATAGATTTTATGTGAAGATTATACTGTGAAAAATAGATGAATGATAAATGTGATGTGCTACTATATGGTTTCAGTCTTTGGGTTTGGTTTCTGCCGTGTATATTATTCTGCAATTATCATATGTTTGTCAGTCATGGAAGGGAATATATGTATATATTGCAGTGCTAAAGGTAGGTTATAGATTTCTCTCTATTATCATTATTGGTTGTTGAATATGCCCGATTATTTTCTCTATCAATTTAATGTAGTGATGCTTTCTAGATAGTGTGAAGTTGTTATGTTCTTTTAGGGTATTATTATTGGGCGATGAGGAATACATACATGCTCGGTTAAATAGGTGTTAATGGATAATGAAATATTGCTCTGTCGAAGTGAAGTCTATTTTGTGGTTTTGTTACGGCTTGATCGGCATTGTTAAGGAGTTTTATAAGCTGTTATATTCTTCATGATTAGTTTCTATTAAGATGGTAATTGTCAAGGATGGTACATTGCCGAGAAGTTGTATATGATTCAGTTAAGTTGGTATATTGTTATGTTTAGGCAGAGGAATGTTCACTGTGTACTAAGCAAACTACTGTGTGTTAAGTCTACATGATCGAAGCTGTTAAGTGTTATGGTTTATGGTACTCTTGAATGGTTATTAGAAAATGTTATTAATTATAAATATTATTTATTTGGAAGGTATTGTGAAGGCTAAATCGGAGTGTTAAATACTTTAAGGGCACAAGGTAAGTGATATTTGTGACGCCCCGCGTCAATTTCTCTTTAACTTTTTCCTTTTTAATTACCATGTAAAATTTTTCTTTTTATTTATTTGAAACAAGCCAGAGTAAATACTTAAGGTGAGTGCAAAAATATGAAATGCATAAATTAAATCAGAGTTAAAGCATAAATATAATTAAATTCAAAATACAGTTTGAAGGTTAAAGCATGAGTTAATAGTTTCACAAAACATTATCCATTTTCAAACATTTTCAAAATAGTGTTTTCTTCCTCTTGCGAGCCATAACCCTCTCAAGTCTATTCAGCTGGATAACCCACAAGCTCAATAGGAAATGTTTCCTCCTCCACTCCTGGAACTAGTACATGTCTACAATCACCTACACCACAACCAAACTGTGAGCCTAAGGCCCAGCAAGAAATGAGGTATGCAATATGATGTATACCTCTAACTCATTATATAAGAATGGGTCCCACCCAAACTGTTCATTTCTTTCCGTTACATACATTACTCGCTGAGACATTGGAGGAATCCGTGGCGGAGAGAGTAGTCTCTTGTCGGCTTCTAACCACCTAGGGTAGACAGGCTCTCGCTACCCGACAAGGGCCATTCTTCGAGTCTACTTGGTTAGATCCAAACTACCTCTCCATCCTCCAACTCCTGTTTTTCTATTCATTTCCTTTATCCATTTTCCTCACGTAAATACATATGAATACCAACTCAAACTTGGCAATCCTACTTGTTTCTATTATCATGATGCATGTCAATAAAAAACAATAATTATAATAACATATCAATATTATGGAAAATGAAAAGAATCCAACTAAATTAAATCCAAGCAACACGACACAATACTTGGAATAATGAGCTAACATGAGGTACTAGAATGTGATAGCAATTAACATGGAATAAAAGTACATCAATAGAACATAATATATAATAGAACAATTAACATGTTGTAAAACATGGAGTCATATTTCAGTGCTTTCTAATACAATCTAACAATTCATCTTGTTATTAGGCAAGTGCTCAACGTGGATTGCAAAGCATTATTTTAACTACAACAGTTAATCATAAGTGGAAATCATGCTATTTAGTCGATGACATGAATTAAGTATAAATAAAATGACCAGAGATGGTATAATCTCTAAAAGAGTAAAACATGGTTTGATAACAATATTTCTAACTAGAACTAACAACCTATTTATATTTACAGAAACGAAACAGTTCATAATAGGGTTAACTAATCATGCTTACATCAGGGAAAACAATAGCATTTAGCAAGCAATAAAGAAATAGCAATAGGTTAAACAACAATATAGTAGATTGAATCTATTAGAGCAGTGAGTAGGACAATGTTCAGCCATTCAAAGGAAAACAACACCAATAATCAGCGAATAACAGAGAGTTAATGTTTACAACTACTAATAGGGAGTTATTTATACAGAAAGTAACTAAGAGTTTAGCTGACAGTTTATGCTTACTTAACATGACATAGATCATTTTACAATTTGGCAGTTTCTATCAAAGAGTTAATCGATAGAGACTATAATCTTAACAGGAGACATTATCAATCCCTCTACAAACTAGGCAATGATTTACAGGAAAGAAATCACAGAATATTAACATTGAATAAAATAGACACTGCTTGTGGGTAGGGCCTCCACTAGCCATGACTCAACCCATTCCTTACCTCAAACTGCTAATCGTTGAAGAATTTCTATACTGGAAGAAAATGCTCCAGCGAGTTGTCCAACCCAAATCACGTTCGTCAGTTCACAAACCCCTTCCCCAATGCACAACGTATCACTTCAATGAACATACACTTCTCACAGCTCTCACAGACACATTCACACTCTCTAGAGATCACACCCATGCATAGAGAAATGGAACACAAGGAGTGCCTCAGCTGGACACTCTTAATAGCATGAAGACCTTACTTGGAGGAGTGGTGGTAGGTCACCAAACGGGATGGAGGAGGGCGCCCAGACGTGGGAGAGTCGCCCACTTGTCAAGGGAGTGTGATTTTAATGCGTAAACGACAAAACGCTAGTGTATTTAAAATAGGTTTTTCGCGACACATTGTGATTTTGGTTGAGGGAAGGCGTCCGAACCTCGACTGCATTACGACCGAATTCTATATTTTCCTTCAGAATGGCATTTTCGGTTGAGACTTTGACCGAAACACTAGACCACACGTTGACTGAAAAGTCGACATTGAACAAATTCAAATCCTCCTAGACCGCACCTCGATCGAACTCGACTGCGGTTCGACTGAAAACTCATATTGCAAACAGAGGAGCATTTTTGGATGTGAACAACCGACCCAGCATCAACCCAAAATGTAAGGGATGATCCATAACACTTTTTGGACTCAAACCACAACCGTATGTCGACCGTAGTGCGACCGAAAACTCAAAATACACATTTTTGATCAAAACTTTATGCTTTAATCACTCCCTAATATTGTCCCCATATTTACACGACATTAATCAACAACATACCGCCCCACAACATAATACATTAATTCTTCCAAAATTCATTACATTAAATAAACGGAGAAAATATTATCGGGGTACTACATTCTACCCACCTTATAAAAATTGTCCTCAAAATTTAGCTAACTAAATAGCTCTGGATACTTGGCTCTCATATCATCTTCCTTCTCCCACGTGGCCTCTTTGGTTGTATGGTTCTGCTATAAAACTTTGACTAGCAGAATCTGCTTACGTCGAAGTTCTTTCACTATGGAGTCTAGAATTTGAACATGTCTCGGGTTGAGCTTTCCCCTTTTTTTGAAGAGTACAATACCCTTGAATGGAGATATCTTTTGGAATACATAGTCTCCGTCATTGAATTCCAGACTTCGCCGATGATTATCAGCACAACTCTTCTGACGGCTATAGGTAGCTAGCATCCTTTGCTTGATAATAGTGACAGATTCGGCAGTTTTCTATACCATTTTTGGGTCGTAGAATGTAGCTTCACCTATCTTGCTCCAGTATAAGGGAGACCTGTACTTCCTCCCATATAATGCCTCATATGGTGCCATACCAATCGTGGCCTGAAAGCTGTTATTATAGGCAAACTTGACCAATGGTAGAATCTTTTCCCATCTGACTTGAAACTCGAGCACACAAGCACGTAGCATATCCTGGAGTGTTTGGATTGTTCTTTCACTTTGGCCATCCGTTTGAGGGTGAAATGTTGTACTAAATTTTAGTTCTGTGCCTATAGCTTTGTTTAAACGTTTCTAGAATGCTGAAGTAAATAGTGGGTCCCGATCAGATACGATAAAGACCGGAACACCGTTCAATCGTACAATCTCTTTGACATATAAATCAGCAAATTGGGTCATCTTGTACGTCATGGCTACTAGCAAGAAGTGCGAAACCTTCGTTAATCTGTCCACAATCATCCAAACGCATCATGGCCTCTAGCAGTCCTAGGTAAACTTATAATGAACTCCATGGTGATATGCTCCCATTTTTATTCGGGAATTGGCAATGGCTAAAGCATCCCACTTGCTTGTTGATGTTCAGCCTTCACCTGCTGACACACTTGACACAGCGCAACATGCTCAACAATATCGTATTTCATATTCGGCCAGTAGTAATGCGTCTTGAAATCTCAGTACATCTTATTACATCTAGGGTGAATTGAGAAACCCGAAGAGTGAGCCTCCAACAAGATCTTTGTTCATAGTGTCGTATCACTGGGCACGTACCAACAATTTTTATACTTTATAATACCATTAGGAGACATAGAGAAAGCCCGATATGTAAGTAGAGTTGGGTTCAACTGGAAATCCCCACAAACGTTGTCACCATGTTGGGCTTCCTTAATTTGCTCAAGTATGGAATGCATTAGAGTCAATTTTGGTAGTACAACATCCAGCTGAGTTGGAACCATTTATACGTTAAGCTCTTGTATGTCTTTCTGAAGTCCCGTAGGCATCTCCTTGTAGAATATGCTCCTTACAGCAATCTTACAGCTGAGAGCATCTGCTACAACATTAGCTCTTCCTAGATGGTACTTAATTTCGCAGTTGTAGTCCTTTACAAACTCTAGTCATCGTCGTTGTCTCATGTTGAGCTCCTTCTGTGCGAAAATGTATTTAAGACTCTTGTGATCTGAATAAATTTTGCAACGCTGCCCATACAAGTAGTGCTGCCAATTTTTAGCGTGAATACCATAACAACAAGCTCTAGGTCATGCGTGGAATAATTGACTTCATGAGGTTTAAGTTGGCGCGAAGCATACGCAATAACTTTGCCATGCTGCATAAGTACCCCCCCCAAGTCCGTTCTTGGATGTGTCATAATAGATGCAGAAATCACCTTCTTCCACAGGCAAGGTCAATATAGGGGCAGATGTCAATCGGTGTTTCAGCTCTCTGAAAATTTTCTCACAATCACTGGACAACAAAAAATCGTGTATTTTTCTTCGTTAGGCTGGTGAGTGGTAAAGCAATTTTTGAGCATCCGTTGATGAAACGTCTGTAATATCTAGCCAATCCAAGGAAGCTTCTTACGTTGCCAACATTCTTTGGTTGTACCTAATCCACAACTGCTTGTACCTTTGTAGGATCCATAGAGATACCGTCCTTGGAAATCACATGGCCAAGGAAGCTAACTTCACTTAGACAAAACTCACACTTAGAAAACTTGGCATACAATTGGAGTTGATTATGATTCGATAGAGCAATCTGAAGGTGTTTGCAATGTTCTTCCTCCGTTTGGGAATAAACCAGAATGTCGTCAATAAAGACAATAATAAATTTGTCCAAATAATCCTTGAAAATCTAGTTCATCAGATCCATGAAAACCATAGGGGCATTGGTCAGTCTGAATGACATTACCAGGAATTCATAATGTCCATACCTAGTGTGGAATGTAGTTTTAGGTAAATCATTCGGTTTAACTTTCAATTGATGATAACCGGAGCAGAGGTCAATCTTTGAGAATACTCGAGCACCACATAGCTGATCAAATAGATCATCAATTCGCGACAGAGGGTACTTGTTCTTGATCTTTACCATGTTTAATTCTTGGTAATCAATACACAATCTCAACGTTCTATCTTTCTTCTTGAAAAATAATACAGGTGCACCCCAAGGGGAGAAACTCAAACGGATAAACCTCTTGTTGACCAGCTCTTTCAATTGAACCTTTAAGTCGCGCAGCTCAGCCGGCGCCATACGATATGGGTTCTTAGAAATAGGTTTAGTGCCAGGATGTAAGTTGATCACGAATTCAATCTCACGATCAAGGGGCAAACTTGGAAGATCATCGAGAAAGACACTCGGGAAGTCATAGACTACAACAACATCTTCCAATTTGGCACCAGGGGATGCCGTAGTATCAATCACATTTATTAGGAACCCATCACATCCATTTTTCAAGCATTTATCTACCTTGAGTGTGGAAATGATAGTAAGCTTTCCCTTTTCCTTGGTTCCTTGGAAAATATGCAATTCTCCGCCAGGAGGAAAAAGCGGACTTCCCTTTTCTTACAATTGATGACCACTTGATGTAGAGATAACCAGTCTATGCTGTTAATAATATCGTACCCCTTCAGGTCCATAACGATCAGATCAGCACGAAATAAATGGCCATTTATCTCCACTGCATATGCCTTAAGAATTCCATCGGTAGTTAAGTGGTCGCCAGAAGGAATCAATACTCTATGTGTGCAGCTCACACAACTAGAGAAGCAATTCATCCTTTTACAGAACTCCATTAAAATGAATGAGTGCGTAGCACCTGAATCAAATAAGATGTATGCAACACATTTATTTATATAAACTCTACCTGTTAGGATTAGGCAACTTACTTATTCTAAGGTAAGATCTTCTAATTCAACTAGGGAGCCTGTTAATACCACATATAGATAACTATTGCATAAAGTTATATGTACCTGCCTCCACTGCCGGTTGCTCCTCTTCTTCTTGGTCTGGTCTATACATAACAAAATGAGGAGCAACACCACCTTGTCCCCCAGATCTGGCTGTGCAATGTCTGGCAATATGACCAGGCTTCCCAAATACGTAGCATTTCTCAAAGCCGGCCAAGCACTCACCACAATGGGCCTTCTTACACTTTGGGCATGCATTGGGCTGATTTGTTCTTCCGCCCTGAGGGGCATTGTGTGTTTCTGTCATTAGTCACTTATCCTGCCTTTGTCTCGTCCCACCTTCGAAGGGTTGCTTGAATCCCCAGCCCGCTGACGAACCACTACGTGACTACTGGTTTGAATTATTTTTCCACATCCTTTGGTTTACCTCCTTTTGCCTTGCTGCCATGGCCTTCACCTTCCATTGCCAAGACCTTCGCCACAATTTTTGAATAGGGAATACCTTCGGTGCCAGACACAAATAACTCTCTCTAGGATTTCAAGCTTGAGCCCCTGAACGAAATGGTGAACTTTATGCTCCTCAGTAGCTACCAAATGAGAAGTAAAATGGGATAACACCTCAAACTTCTAAGCATATTACGATACTGTTCCTGACAGGTGCAGGCGTATAAATTCCACTAATTTTTGCGTATGGATAGTGTGTTTAAAGTACTTTTCATTGAACAATTATTTGAAGTTGTTCCATATGAGGGTCCTAATGTCTCGTGAGGACTTAATCGAATCCTATAGGAAGCGTGCATCGTGGGTCAGTAAGTAGGTAGCACACTTAACCCTTTCAATCTCACTTATATCTACAGATACAAACATTTCATCCAGGGAGCATATCCACTCCTCAGCTCCCACAATATCAGAAATGTTCCCATTAAAAGAAGGAACTTCTCCCATCTTGCCTCCCTCGGAATTACCATTGCACGGTGATTTCCATTCTTGTTCCCATTATTTGGCCCATGAATCTCTCCATATACCGGAAATGCTGCTCCATATATTCGGATTGTCGCTTTATACTTTGAGATTGCTATTCCATTGTTGCGGCAATACGTTCGAGGGCTTCGTCTCTCCCATTATAAACTCCAGTACCATCACGACCATTAACATCCTCTCATCAGTTGGGCGCCTCGCGCCTTTCTTCGTTAACCAGAATATTCCCTCTCGTTCACCTAGCCACTTATAATCCTATACGTTTTCACATTATAGAGTAAGAAGTTAAGGAAAATAGTTCAAGGAACAAAAGTAAACTAATAGTCGGAGGAGTATTGCCCAATGAGTCTTGGGTTTCGAGCAATCTACAAAATCGTACTCGACCTGGTTAGGCTTTGATACCAACTGTGACGCCCCGCGTCAATTTCTATTTAACTTTTTCCTGTTCAATTACCGTATAAAACTTTTCTTTTTATTGATTTGAAACAAGCAAGAGTAAATACTTAAGGCCAATTAGAAAATATGAAATGCTAAAATTAAATCAAAGTTAAAGTAGAAATATAATTAAATTCAAAATACAGTTTGAAGGTTAAAGTAATATTTAATAGTTTTACAAAACATTATCCATTTTCAAACCCTTTCAAAATAGCGTTTTCTTCCTCTTGCGAGCCATAACCCTCTCAGGTCGATTTAGTTGGATAACCCATAGGCTCAACGGGAAACGCTTCCTCCTCCACTCCTAGAACCAGTACATCTCTATGATCAGCTACACCATAAGCAAACTGTGAGCCTAAGGCCGAACAAGAAATGAGGTATGCAATATGATGTATGCCTCTAACTCATTATATTATAATGAGTCCCACTGAAATTGTTCATTTCTTGCCATTACATACATTACTCATACGCCGAGCTGGGGTATTGGAAGAATCCATGGCGGAGAGAGTAGTCTCTTGTCGGCTTCTAACCACCTAGGGTAAACAAGCTCTCGCGACCTGACAAGGGAAGAGCATAATTCTTCGAATCTATCTGGTTAGATCCGAACTATCTCTCCATCCTCCAACTCCCCCTTTTCCATTCATTTCCTTTATCCATTTTCCTCATGTAAATGCATATGAATACCAACTCAAACTTGGCATTCCTACTTGTTTCTATTATCATGATACATGTCAATGCAAAACAATAACTACAATAATATATCAATATTACAGAAAATGAAACGAATCCAACTAAATTAAATCCAAGTAACACGACACAATAATAGGAATAATGAGCTAACATGAGGTACTAGAATGTGATAGCAATTAACATGGAGTAAAAGTACAGCAATAGAACCAGATATATGATAGAACAAATAACATGCTATAAAACATGCAGTCATATTTCAGAGCTATCTAATACAACTTAACAATTCATCTTGTTATTAAGCAAGTGCTCAATGTGGATTGCAAAATATTATTTTAAGTTAATCGTAAGTGGAAAACATGCTATTTAGTCGATGACATGAATTAAGCATAAATAAAATGACCAGAGACAGTATAATCTCTAAAAGAGTAAAACATGGTTTGATAACAATATTTCTAATCAGAACTAACAACCTATTCATATTTACATAAATGAGACAGTTCATAATAGGGTTAACTAATCATGTTTACATCAGGGAAAAGAACAACATTTAGCAAGCAATAAGGAAATAGCGACATGTTAAACAACAATATAGTAGATCAAATCTATTAGAGTAGTGAGCAGGACAATGTTTAGTGCATTCAAAGGAAAACAGAATCAATAATCAGCGAATCACATAAAGTTAATGTTTACAACAACTAATAGGGAGTTATTTATACAAAAAGTAACTAAGAGTTTAACGGACAGTTTATTCGTACTTAACATGACATAGAGCATTTTATAGATTGGCAGATCATATCATAGAGTTAATCGGTAGAGACTATAATCTTAACAGGAGACACTATCAATCCCTCTACAAACTAGGCAATGATTTATAGGAAAGAAATCATAGAATATTAACATTGAATAAAACAAACATTGCTTGTGGGCAGGGCCTCCACTGGCCATGACTCAACCCATTCCTTACCTCAAATTGCTAATCGTTGAAGAATTTCTATACTGGAAGAAAATGTTGCAGCGAGTTGTCCAACCCAAATCACGTTCTTCAGTTCAGAAACCCCTTCCCCAATGCACAACATATCAATTCAATGAACACACACTTCTCACAGCTCTCACAGATGTTCACACACTCCAGAGATCACACCCATGCACAGAGAAATGGAACATAGGTAGTGCCTCAGCTGGATAGTCTTAATAGCGTGAAGACCTTACGTAGAAGAGTGGTGGTCGATCACCAACTGGGATCGAGGATGCGCCTAGATGTGGGAGAGTTGTTGGCTTGTCGAGGGTGTTTGATTTTAATGCGTAAACAACAAAACACCAGAGTATTTAAATTAGGTTTTTCACAACACAGTGCGATTTTGGTTGAGGGAAGGCATCTGAGCCTCGATCACATGTCGACCAAATTCTACATTTTCCTTTAGAATTGCATTTTTAGTCGAGACTTTGACTGAAACATGCGACCGCACGTCAACCAAAAAGTCGATGAAATTGGACAGATTCAAATCCTCCTAGACCGTACCTCGACTGCACTAGTCTATGATTCAACCAAAAACTCATATTGCAGATAGAGGAGCATTTTTGGACACAAATAGCCAACCCAGCATCGACCCAAAATGCAAGGGATGATCCGTAACACTTTTCGGACAAAAACTACAACTGTGCGTCGACCGTGGTGCGACTGAAAACTCAAAATGCATATTTTTCATCAAAACTTTATGCTTTAATCACTCCTTAATGTTTTCCCCATATTTACATGGAATTAATCAATAACATACCACCCCATAACATAACACATTAATTCTTCCAAAATTCATTACATTAAATAAATGGGAAAAATATTATCGGGGTATTACAATATTGCTTGTGTTTTGTCGAAAGGTCTACATCGCAGGAGTTAGAATTTTTATGCTGACTGTGTTTATTATATTTAGGTTTTTTACGTTGAGAAGTTGATGTTGATCAGGTTTTCGAGGATGTATTGCTGCTTGTTAGTTGATGTTGTGATTATTAGAATTAGATTCTTTAAGTTAAAGATAATGATATTGATTGATCATGCTTTGTGGATTATAGGATTTTGATACTGATCATGCTTTGAGGATTATACTGAGGATATAGAACTGTATGAATTCACAATCATTCATGCGTCATGGTTTTTAAAAGGTTACAAAAATGGTTTTCATGCATGGTTTTGAAAAACGGTATAGTGGATGCTCATACATACTAAGTGTATGGTGTTCTCGAGCGCTGATCACCCGAAGCAGACAACCATCATTTGGGCTGTAGAAATATTCATTTTATCATTAAAAGTAAAATAGATAATAAATTAATTAAACAAAATAAATGACATAAATGTAAATAGGATGGCAGCCTTATATGTGTGCCACAGACAGATAACTGTGAGCTTGTTAGTTGGTTCTCGATTGATGTCGAGGTTGGTCGAGACAATGGTGTTTGTGAGGTCGTTTAAGCGTTGATGCGCATGACTGCTAGTGCGCTACGATTGTAGTCAGAGCCAATTATTGTGCGTTGTGTGTACAATCGCTAGCAAAGCTTTCGGTCGTAGCCGGAGCTGCTTGTACCAGATGTGAGGTTGCTATGCATTGATGTGCATAGTAGCTATCAGGTGCTTCGATTGATGTCGAGCCTTTATCACATAGCGGGTTGCCGATTGATATCAGGGCCAGGTGCATTGATATGCACAAAAACAAAAAACAGAAACAGAAAATGGGAATAGAAAAGTGATTAAAATGTAAAAGATAAACGAAAATAAAAATAGAGAACTACATATGGATTTTAAAAGCTGCAGAGCATGTGCATATTTATTTTAATCACTTATTGAGCTTTAGGCTCATAGTGTAAGTCTTGTGATGTAGGTATGTGTGGTGTCAAGGCTAGGAGCAGTTGACGGAGCATTTGGCCGTTGCAGATTTTATGGCTGGCTAGCCTAAAGGATTTAAAGGTTAAAAGGATTTTAAGTTAAGGCATGTTTTTGTAAAAGTTTATTTATTGTGTGCTAAAATGCTTTGTTTTTTTTTATTCATTTAGTCTTCCGCTGTGTTTTATAAAAGGTTTTAAAAAAAAAAGAATTCTATTTACCGAGTTGTTACAATTTGCAATAAAATATTTTTCATTAAAGCGTAATACATTTTTCATATCAATCCTATAGAAATTTTCATTTCTATATCCAATAAAAAAAGTTTTTCCACTTGAACTCTTTTCTATTGTGTAAAATTTGAACTTAAATATAACTCTATATTTTTTATCACACTATTGACTCATGCTCAATAGATTATGCTTCAAACTTTCAACTAGAAGTACATTCCAATAATTTTTCACTTTTAATTACCTCCAAAAGTCACATTTCTTTTCATTTTGAACATCCACATCCAAGTACCATTCATCCTTCATGGAAGGATTAGTCTCTAACATACAAGGAAGAATTAGTTCAATTTCTTAGGTACTCAAATCATTTTGGATCCTAGAGGGTTAACCTTAGTTCCTTTAGGAACCCATACTAATTTAGAAGTTACCTTTCTATCATTTGATTTCAATGGACAAGAAAAAGATTTATGAACTACTGTGTTATGTGATAAGTAAATGGACTAAGAAAAATGTGTCTATAAACCTTTTTCTTTTGAATGGTTCATATCAATTCCTTCTTTCTCAATGGTGATTCTTTGTTGCCTTAGAAGCATATTCAAATATTTGTTGCCATTTGTAAACTTTAGCACTATAGTGTTCTAATCATCATTTTGGTTTTTGAAATTACTAACTTCATTTCAGAATGATTGAACCACGTTAACATGCTTTTTCACCAAGTTTTTATTTTTCTCTTTCAACAATTTATACTTAGATTTAAGCAATTAAAATTGTCCATGCAATTCTTGAAATGCATCTAATAATTCATTTTGATCAAGACTTTTATCTAAATCACTAAAAGAATTGTGTATGTCACTCTCTTTGGCCATGAAGCACATGTTGACAACCTTTTCATTCACGGATGTTGAATCTTTGTCACTATCATCCCAAGTTGCCTTCAACACTTTCTTCTTTAAGGCTTTTGGTGCCTTCTTCACTTGTGGGCAATTGGCTTTGATGTGTTTGGAATTCCCACATTTAAAGCATATAATCTCCTTCTCCTTTTGAGGTCGTTATCCCTTGAAATTAGTTTCCCCTTGCCACTTCCTTCATTGAAAATATTTATTGAATTTCTTCTTGGTTTTTAGGTTCCCTATCGATGTTCACAATAATAGTAACGTGCGTAACCTATGTATCATGAAAAATAATTTATCATGAACAAAAATGAATAATTGGTATAATATAATAATAATCATATGTGTTAAATAATCTTTAATTTTTAGATCTAGTACAAAATATTAAGAAATTATACTTTTGTTGCTTACTTCACACAGATACAAAATTGGTGAGCTTTGACAATAATTTTCTCAACCTTTGAAACCTTCGATCTTCTCTGTCAATCCTCCTCACCTCGAATAAGCACATGTGGGAATGATGAATGTAGCAAGATCACACTCAATTTATGATAGATTGTATTCTCAACACGTGAGATGATCTATTTGGATTTAGAGAACGCTTCTTTAAAGCCAACACGGAAGACTCACAAATTTCCTCTCAAAATGGATTCTTCAATCTCAAAGATTTCAACCATCCATGCTAATGAGGTTTAACCTCTATTTATAGTATAATAACTCCATAATTTTCATGATGACATTTAGAGAAAATCACTAAAAATATTAATCTCTCATTTAAGTTAGAATTGATTTCATAATGGTATCATTCATAACAAAAATGTTATGGAAATCAAAACATCTTGTCACCATAGTTAAACACTTGACACCATGACATTAACTCAAATTGGACATAATCCATTTAAAAAATCATTTTCAAAAGTTACTTTATGTTTGTTAATTAATTGAATAATCAATAATTCAATTATTTCATTTAATGGAATATAACAAATATATTAACTATGACAATTTTTGTCATTGTGTCTTAATCAACAGAATAATCAATAATTCAATTATTCCATCTAATGAAAAATAATAAACTTACTGTTGAGTGTATTAAATAAGTAATTAAATTATTTAATCTTCTTTGTTTATTTTTCTATTATTCGAATAATGATAGAAGGTGATGAAGGTACGATTGATCTATAGTTTTAAGCTCCAATAATTTTTTGTTAATTAATATAAAATTTTTGCATTAATTAATATAATTATTAACTCTAAAATAATTCCACTAAATACTTAGAGTTGTACTTTAAAAATCTATGGAGCATATTTACTTAAGGTAATATCCATTGATATAGTCATTACATATGTATTAACCCTCCATTTAGATTCGTAATAGTGTTAGGTTTATAATTCGTTAACCTCTCATATTACGTCTTTATCTTTGACTACCATTAGTTCTTGATTAAATAATTAATTCATAACGATTATGAATTGCTCTCTAAATATTCGATCCATGAGCTAACAAAGAAGAGAATCTATGAAAATGAATTTCATTGTATCAATATTAACATTCCCAGCTATTCATTTTAATTCACTCCCAATATGTAAGGTATATGAATCGTAGCTTGTATAAAATTTTACAGAGTAAAGAAAATAATAAATTAAAATGAAATAGGAGTATGTCAAATACAATGAATTAAGATCATATTTATATGACAATCATCATGATTAAATTAATTATTTTATATTTAACGGAAATTATCAGAACAATATAATTTAATTTGGTCTAGTCCTATATAATAATATTATATAAAAGATATTTATCTTATGTCACCACATATATAGTCAGGATTTGACTGTACATTATTAATGAGATAAACTATATTTATGACTATAAACTATTTGAAGTTTCCATACTTCAAATATAAGTCATAGACTTATTTTGGTTATTACTCTTTATATTTCATCCCACATATATACAATATATATGTTAATATAAAATTAGCATAAATAACCAACGAATTTTCTATGAATTTGATAGAATATAATATAAAATGTTAAGATAATATCAATCAATATAAATTTATTCATATATTACAAATTGTTCTATTACATTTACTTGTTGGGCACATTACCTCTAACATTTTTGGGTTGTGAACACTATTTACTCATTTTCTTCTTTTTTCTTCTCAGATTCAACTTGTTTGTTAAAGGAGGCTTTGAAAGTAATGTCCATCATCTTCGAAGCTTCTTTCTCCTTTTGCTCATTCTTCTCGTTGGCCTCCATTGTGATCTTGTGTGTCATGAGTGATCCAATGAGTTTCTCCATTTTAAGGGCTTTGAGATCATGTGTGTAACAACCTGTTATCACTTTTCCCATTCATGCGATGTTATCAATTTAGAATAGCTAATGTATTTCATTTTGTACCTATACGTGTTATTTTGTGACGTATAACTGTGGAAAATATTATGGGATGAAATTTAAGTAAAGAAAAATTGGAGAAAAGCTGTCTAGGGTCAATTCGGACAAATGCAAACGCCATGGGGATGAGGTTTGGCGTCTGCACCAGCTCAAGGCACTTGGGGACGAAGACAAGATGAATCCTCATGTCCTGAACTGACCTTGTCTTTTGCGAATGAACGCGGACGAGATCTGATGCGTCCGCATTGAATCTGTACAAAAATCTGGATACATTCAGAAGATATGGACGATATATATGGATGAGGTTTTGCGTCTGAACGTCACATTTGGACGAAGTGAAGATGATTGAGGACGAATGTGGATATAACCAATATGAATCTGTACCAATTTTTGGGTACTTTCGGACGAGTGCAGACGCCATTATGCGTTCGAATATCGCCTGTGGACGGAAATTCATTAGAGTCAGGACGCATTTTCCCGTCCTCATCTCTAAATTCTGTCTGCACAATTCTGTTTTGGATGCATTGCGAATGGGTTGCAGACACAAAGTCTCGTCTGAAAGTCCCCAATTTTGCGAGAAGAAATTGTAAATAACGAATTTTGGGGATAAAAACTTGGGATGGCAGCCACAAAATTAGCTCTAGAGATACGATTCTCCCACAACTGGATCACTTCGCCCCCATTTTCGGTCATCCCTCCTCTCTGATTGGTACACATCGATTTCTACAGGTAAAATTCCATCCTTTTAAACCCTGCTTTGGAGCCTCCTTCTGGAGATTAAAAAAAAAAATCTCTTTTCCTGTGAGAGGGCGTTCCAGTTGACAGAGAGAGAGAGAGAAAAAAACCTTTTTTAGGGTTGTGAGGTTCAAAGTGTTAAGCTCATCCTAGGAAGATTGACGGAGGTGGAGTGATTGTGTACTCCATGTAGGCGGTGGAGCTGTCAATTTCCGTCATTGCTGTCCGTGAGATAATTTCTTCTTTAGAGGTAAGGATTGGGTGGAGTCTTGGCCGTCAAAGCCCTACCCACAAGTAGTGTGTGTGATTTGGATGTCAATTTTCTAAATTCATTGATTGAAAGTTCTTGTAGAAATTCCTTGCTGCATGTGTGAATTCTTGCTTTTAATTTCTAGCAATTTTATCTCCTATAAATGCTCATTTAGATGAAGATCGATAATGTGATAAATGTTTGATATGTGAAGGATTTGTGTTAAGTACCATAGTATAAATCGATGAATCAATGAGCATGAAAGAACTCAAGATTTTCTTTATATTGACTCTGTTCTGTACATTTCAACTGTCTAATTGCTGTAGTTCATTTATTTCATACTCTTACTACATATTAATGTTTTGTATGATGGAGAATTGATACTGAACTGTTGTAATATAAATCAATGACTGAAATGGATGAGTTGAAGCTGCTTAGAAAGGGATAATACGCATGAATATTTGTTAACTTTCGCAATAACAACTCTGTTTTGTTTCTCATATTACTCGTTAGATGGTGGAGTTAGATTATAAATGCTGTTAACTCTTGGTTCTGGTTAGCAGATATAGATATCTTATTTTCTTAGCACCAAATTTGTAACGCCCGATAATTCAAAACCATTTTTCTTTATTTTAGAAATGCGTCATATAAAATTTTTTGTTTAATTTATTTAACATTCGAAATTCATTTGAAAATGTATATCAGAGTAAGTAATGTGGAATAGATAATATAAATTTCAAAACATAGTTTCATTTGTTTTAGCAAAAGTCCCAAAGTTCCTTACTACAATTGTTCATAATGTTCAAAATTCTGCTAATATTAAATTACCAAAATACCCTTCTCACCAAAATACCAATATTCCCTCAACCCATGCGAGCCACACCCGACAGGTCAAATCGAATGATAGCACGAGGGGTCATCCTGGAACGCTTCCTCCTCAACTGGTATATCATCATGATAAGTGTCCTCAAAAGTGTCACCTACATTACTGGGAAAACAATGAGCCTAACGCCCAACAAGAATCAGAATTAAATGCAATGCAGATGAATGCATGATCACACAATACATTACAGAAGAGAACAGTATCTCTTCTAGAAGTTAAGGTGGAATACTCCCTAGGATCATGTGGCCTAACCAGTCACTCCGACAAGGAGATATATCCATCGGGGGTGTTTCTATAAGCCGGTATCTTCACTTTTGTTGAAGACGTAGGGGTTTCAGAATCGAGGAATCTTGAACCCTAGAATCCACGTAGCTAACTTCAACCTACAGCTCCCTATGTGGGAGTAACCTACCATATGGAAAGTCACAATTCACCCGAACCCCCACACGCCTATTTACGTATATTAGGATGACATGCAATATGTAAACAATTTCATAATTCTTACGGTGATGCATGAATGCCACAATAATTTACAATATAAACACATAAGAGGATACAATGTAAGTAACTATCTCTACAGACGAAATTCAATATAAGATACCATGACTATCCTTATTTCTATAATTGTGATAACAGATTTTAACTTGGAAATTTAGAACAGGATAATATGGTTTGAGTCATTATTGACGATGAAATGAATATGAGCAAAGAAACAACTTCCAGTCCATTTATGTAACAGGGTTTAGTTAGAACATATTCCAATCTGTCCTAAACATGCTTAAATTTGACGATGATCATACGTACAGAAGGACAGTTCACATTTCAAATTTCAGACTATCATGCTTCATACCGACAACATTAAGCAATATATGACTATAAGAAATCATCATCACCGGACTCTTTCACTTCCAATATTTAGTTTTTCCTTTCTCCTTTAGCAGTAACTTTAATGATACTCAAAGTCATCAAGCAATTCATATCTCTAAACTTAATGTTGACAATCCATACTTATCACTTGTAAACAAGACAATACCTATCACTTGCAAGCAATTCAAAGCATACATAGTTTAAGCAGTAGCATCATGGTTTCCTATCTCTAGCAACTCGAAAAAAATTATAATATCAAAATCAATGCATCCAAAACTCGTAATGTAGGGCCATCCTTTGGCCAACAAAATACCCAATTCTTACCTCAATCTTTCCAGCAGCTAAACACAAGTAAAACAGTAGCAAATGGAAGCAAAATAGCAACCAAAGTGTATCCACTTATCCTTCCACATTTTTAATATTTCCTAAGCAAAACAGTACGATTGGTTAATTCAATCCCTTATCGTCAAACTTGGCCAAAACATGAGATTCATAACCCAAATCAATAATTTCCAAACATTCATCCTTACCTCTTCTTCACTTCACAGATGGACAACAATGGTATTCTAGTAGAGTAACACTTCAATTAGCTCACCACACACACTAACTACCTCATAGCAAGGAAACTCTCTCTCACACCTCATGTAACGCCCCATTAATTTAAAAACATTTTTCTTGTATTAAAATACGTCATAAAAATTTTTCACTTTTATTTGCTCATTATTTGAAATCCATTTTGAGAGAATGTAAAATCAAAGTAACAAATTGCAGAAATATTACAAAATAATAAATAGTAAGGGTTCAAAACATAGTTCAATGTCTTACCAAAAAGTCCCAAAGTCCCTATTACAAAATTAAAATATTCAAAATACTAACAATAAAAATTATCAAAATACCCCTCACTCAAAATACCATCACTTCCCAAAATACGTGATTCGCACCCAACAGGTCAAATCAGCTGATAACATGAGGGATCATCCTAGAATGCATCTTCCTCAACCTGTACATATTCTTCAATAAAATCATCACTTACATTACTGGGAAAACAATGAGCCTAACTCCCAGCAAGAATCAGAATTAATGCAATGCGAATGATGCATGTACATACAATGCATTACAGAAGAGAACAGTTCCTCTTTTGGAGGTTAAGGTGGAATACTCTCTAGAGTCATGGCCTAACCAGTCACTCCAACGAGGAGATATATCCATCGGGGGAGTTACCACAAGCAGGTATCCTCACTTTGGTTGAAGACGTTAAGGGTTTCAGAACGGGATAATGGTGAACCCTAGAATCCACGTAGCTAACTTCTAAACCTACCACTCCCTACGTGGGAGGAATCTACCATATGGAAAGTCAACATTCACCAGAACCCCCACACGGCTATTTACGTATATTAGGATGACATACATAAGGTAAACAAATTTATAAGCCCTAGGATGATGCATGAATGCCACAATAAATCACAGAAATAACGTGCAAGAGAGCATTCAAAATATAAGTGCACGAAAGATACATATTCTTTATTACTAATGGCAAAAACAATTGAAACTAATGTAAGCATTTCACATTTATGTACGATGATAGCAATGTCAATTATCAATTTTAGTTGTTGATAGTCATGAGCAGAACAAAAACTCTAAATCCATTCCCAAGACTCAACTTCAACTATAATTCCACTAATCCTACGCTGATATCATACGCAGATTTCCCATTTATTCGAGTAACCAAGTACTAGTCATGCTTTACAACTTCAACATCAATTAGTATTATTTTCAGACATTCTCAAATCCTTGATTCATATACTTTTAGTTCGTCTATCCTCTTTGCCAGTAGTTATCATCGCAATATCAACAAGAATTCATGAATCCTAAATCAACAATTACTACCATTCACAGGTGATGATAACTAGCATAATATATACAGCTACACTAAATAGTCCAGAATTTCCAACAAGTCCCTTAAAGGCAAATTCAAAATCCAGCAGTCCAATTTCATTGACTTAACCAAATTTAGCATGTCTAGCAAAACTTTTCCAAGCAAATCATTAATGTTCAAAAACAAGAACCCGTAATGTATGGCCTCTTTAGGCCAAAAACAATTCCAAATTCTTACCTTAGTTTTCCAGTTCAATATCTAGTAGTTAATTCTACAGCAAATCAACAGCTACAAAGAGTTCTCCAATTGCTTAATCCTTCACACGTTCCCTAAGCAAGGGTGGTATTAGTTTCAATTCTCTAAATCAAAAATCAATCCTGACCCACTTGGTGATCCATAAATAAACCAATCACGTTAACACTTACCTTCACTTCACAGATGGATAGGAATTCCTCCCGACAGAGTAACAATCCACTTAGCTCACCACACCACTCCCCAAGTTACTTCCTAGCAGGACTTCACTCTCACATGTTCACAATTGCCAAATGCTCCAGTACCCAGAGGAGGCTCACCTCATATAGACAGAGGGAGGAGAGAGAGAGAGAGAGAGAGAGAGAGAGAGAGAGAGAGAGAGAGAGAGAGAGCTGGCAATGCAGACAATGCAGAGGATAACTGCAGGACAGACTGACCTTTGTGCAAACCAATGGAGAGGAGGTCCAATGAGAGAGACCCATGTGGAAGGCTTCCACACCTATGGGAGAGGCCTAGCGTTGCAGAAGGAGGCTGGAGGAAAGAAGATTTGGCGAGTGCAGCAAGAAATTGGACGAGAGAGAGGGTAATTTAAATGGGTTTCTCAAATATTTTTCACTTTTCGGACGATATAAGTCATCCAAAATCTTTTTCGAACGAGACTGAGGTGTCCAAAAACGCACAAAAATTTGTATAGATTCAAATCGACAACGTCCGTGTCGTTCACGCCAGATTTCGGACGAGACTGAGGCGTCTGAAATCGTCCAGAAAATTGTTTAGATTCAAATCAACAACGTCCACGCCGTCCGCGTCTTCGTCCGAAAACTTGTTGTACACAGTTTTCTTAAATTCCAACTTGGATCCACTTTCAATATTAATTCTATACTTTCCAAACATAATTCAACGCGTGTACCATTACGAAATATGATATGATTTGTATATATATATATATTAACCATCCAATTTAATATATCGATAAATGGGGAAAAATATATTTTTGGAGTATTACATCCTACCCACCTTAGACAAATTTTTTCCCTAAAATTTGACTAAACAAATAACTATGGATATTTGGCTAACATATCATCTCTTCTTTCCCACGTAGCCTCTTCATTGTTGAGTTGGTTTTGCCATAATACTTTCACAAGAGTGACATCCTTGTTGCGCAATCTTTTTACACTAGTGTGCAGAATTTTGAGCGGCTTCTCTTCGTAGCTTAGGTTAGTACGTACCTAAATCTGCTCCTCAAGTCTCACTTGAGTGACTTCATTAAGGCATTTTTGCAGCATCGATACATGAAAAACATTATGCACTCCAGACATAGCTTCTGGCAGAAGTAGTCGATATGCCAAAGGACCGATCCTTTCTGTAATCTCAAAAGGGCTAATATAATGTGGATTGATCTTTCCCTTGCGCCAAAAATGCACAACACCCTTGAATGGTGATAACTTCAGATAGACACGATCACCAACAGCAAACTCCAAGTCTCGACGGCGACTATCATCATAACCTTTCTGTCGATTTTGTGCAAATTGCATCCTTTGACGAACGACATCAATGATCTCCATAGTTTCCTGTATCATCTCAAGACCATAATACTTGTCTTCACCAACTTCGTTCCAATATAGAGGAGATCGACATTTCTTGCCATAGAGCACTTCATATGGTGCCATGCCAATAGTTGCCTGAAAACTGTTGTTGTAGGCAAATTTTGCTAACGGAAGGATCTTTTCCTATCCAACCTTATACTTAATAATGCAGGCACATTACATATCTTCCAAGGTTTGAATAGTCCGTTCACTCTGGCCATCAGTTTGTGGGTGGAAAGCAGTGCTAACTTCAATTCCATACCCATTGCATTGTTCAAACTCTTCCAGAACCTCGATCTCCTTGACATGCAATTCTGCAAACTTACTCATTTCATATGTCATCTTCGCCGGCAAGAAGTGGGCAACCTTCGTCAGTCTGTCAACAATCACCCATATTGCATTATGATCTTTCCTTGTCCTGGGTAATGCAGTAACAAAATCCATAGTAACATGCTCCCATTTCCATACTGGTATAGGCAGCGGTTGTAGCATACCACCAGGTCGTCGATGCTCAGCTTTCACTTGTTGACATATATCACAATGAGTAACATAGAAAGTAATATCACGCTTCATTCTCGGCCAATAATAATGTTTCTTCAAGTCTTTATACATCTTCGTTACATCTCGGGCGAATAGAAAAACTAGAAGAATGCGTCTCTTTCATTATAGCAATGCGTAATAATATCTAAGGTACATACCACCGATTCTTATATTTCACTATCCCATCAGTAGATAAAGAGTAACCCTAAAACTCGGGAAGAGTTGGATCGAGTTTAAAATCTTCACATAAAGCATCAGTCGCTTATTCTTCCTTAATTCTTTCCAATATAGAAGGCTTAAGAGTCAAAGCCGATAAAACTTCCGTCAACTGTTCAAGAACTAACTGTACATCTAATTCCTGTATATCTTCCTGTAAGCCAGCTGACATTTCCTCGCACGTTATGCTCATCAAAGCAACTTTTCGACTCAGAGCATCAGCAACGACATTTTCTTTTCCCGGATGATATTTAATTTCACAATCATAGTCTTTTACAAACTCCAACCAGCGTCGTTGTCGCATATTCAAATCATTCCGTGTAAAAATATATTTTAGGCTCTTATGATTAGTGAAAATCTCACAACTTTGCCCATACAGATAATGCCTCCATATCTTCAATGTACAGACCACAACAGCTAGCTCGAGGTCATGTGTGGGATAATTAGCTTAGTGCGGCTTAAGCTGTATCGAAGTATAAGCAATCACTTTCCCATTTTGCATCAAAACACCACCCAGTCCAAACTTAGATGCATCACAATATATACAGAAATTACCATCTTCCATAGGTAAAGCCAATACTGGTGCAGAAGTCAAACAATGTTTCAATTCCTCAAAAATTTCTTCGCATTTATCAGACCACCAAAATCTCACATTCTTCTTGGTCAGGCTAGTGAGAGGCTTAGCAATCTTAGAAAACCCACTGATAAATCATTGGTAATAACCAGCCAATCCAAGGAAACTCCAAACATTGCTTACATTTTTCGACTGTACCCATTCAACAACTGCTTGGATCTTTGTAGGATCCACAGCAATACCCTCTTCAGAAATAACGTGGCCAAGGAAACTGATTTCCTTAAACCAGAATTCACACTTGGAGAACTTTGCATAAAGCTGGTGTTGTTTCAGAATAGATAGAGCAATCCTCAGATGCTCAACATGTTCTTCCTTCGATTTAGAATACACTAGAATATCGTCAATGAAGACGATGATGAATTTATCTAGATAATCTCTGAATATACGGTTCATTAGATCCATAAAAGCCACAGAGGCATTGGTTAGCCCAAAATACACTACGAGGAATTCGTAGTGTCCATATCTGGTTCTAAATGCTGTCTTCGGTATATCCTCTTGCTTAACCTTCAACTGATAATATCCCGAACGGAGATTGATCTTTGAAAATACACAAGCGCCATGCAATTGATCGAACAGATCATCAATCCGAGGTAGAGGGTATTTGTTCTTAATAGTTACTTTGTTCAGCTCACGATAATCAATGAACATTCGTAACGATCCGTCCTTCTTTTTCACAAATAAGATGGGAGCTCCCCAGGGTGAGAAACTCGGTCGAATGAATCCCTTTGTAATTAACTCTTCAAGCTGAACCTTCAACTCTCATAATTTGGCGGGTGCCATCCTGTACGGATTCTTTGAAATTGGTTCTGTACCAGGATGGAGATCGATAACAAATTCAATTTCTCTAGCAGGAGGCAATCCCGCAAGATCATCTAGAAAAATCTCCAGAAAGTCACGGACCACCATTACATCTTCAATATTTGCTTCCAGTTTGATCATGGTGTTTATAACACTGACAAGAAATCCTTCACATCCGTGCTTCATCAATCGATACGCCTTTAACGCAAAAATAATTGCCGGTTTGCCTTTTTTTTCTTTCCTCGAAATACGGGTGGTTCGCCATTGAGAGGATAAAACGAAGCTCTCGACTTGCACAATTCATAACGGCACGATTTAAAGTCAACCAATCCATGTCGAAGATAATGTCGAATCCTTAAATATCCATAACTAGTAGAGTTGCATCAAATTTTGGGCCATTGATCTGGACTGCATAATTTTCAAGAATACCATTGGCAACCATATAATCACCAGAAGGTGTGAGTACTCGATATCCGTTCTTAGGAATACCTGGCGTTCATTTTGCTTTCGCACATAGTTGTGTTGAGATATAGAATGAGTGGCACCCATATCGAATAAAGTATACGCGGCCATATTATTAATATAAGTTGTACCTAGGGTTTTTAGAGATATCATTTATTTAAGTACGAGACTTTGTAAAGCTAATGAGAAACACATTAGTATAACAGGTATGTATACTATTTGAATAACAATTGTGTACCTGATATGACAGCCGATAGCTCCTCTTCTTCAACATCTTCTCCTTACAGCAAAAATACACGTGGAGCAATAATGCATGTCTGATTTGGGCATCTTTTTGCTATGTGCCCAGGCTTCCCACATTTGAAACATACATTTGTGTTCACTGTGCACTGTCCAAGGTCAATCTTCTTACATACGGAGCATGGTTTAGGTGCCACTGGTGCTGCCACAGTTGCTTCAATCATAGGGCGCTTGTCACGCCCTTGTTGTGTCTCTGGTACAGGTGGCCTCCTCATGCCACGGTTCACGGGTGGAGTCCCACGCTGTTGAAAACTCTTGTTATTTCTCCCAATCCTTTGAGCAAATTCCTTCTGTCTGGTAGCGATTCCTTCCACATCCTCGGCATCTAGTGCCCTAGCCACAATATGAGAATAAGGGACACCTCGGTTACCAAACATCCGTATGCACCTCAGAATCTCCACCTTCAATCCTTCCATAAAATGTTGCATTTTCAAACCATTATCACAAACTAGATATGGGGCATACCGAGATAATGCCTCAAATCTCCGTATATAGTCAGACACAGTCCCAGTCTGATGCAGCCGTATAAACTCTGTAAACTTCTGATTTTGAATGGTAAAGCTGAAATACTTTTCGTTGAATAACTCCTTGAAACCCTTCCAGGTGAGAGTCTGCATATCCAAAGTTGGCTCTATTGCTTCCCACTAGAACTATGCGTCATTAGTCAACAGATAAACGACACACTTCACTTTTTCTCCTTCCCGAATACTAGCGTAGCCAAACATCTTCTTGATAGAGCATATCCATGTCTCAGCTGCCGAAATATCAGAAATATTGCCTTCAAAAGCTGGCGGTTTAAGTCGCAGGAACCGCTCCCAACCACCCTCTGCTGGTGCAACAGCAGCACGAGGATTTCCATTACCATCC
This sequence comes from Begonia loranthoides, assembly GCA_022433065.1. Lineage (NCBI taxonomy): Eukaryota > Viridiplantae > Streptophyta > Magnoliopsida > Cucurbitales > Begoniaceae > Begonia > Begonia loranthoides. Next base: position 22,280,392 of record CM039485.1, read on the forward strand.
CCATTCCCGTTTCCATTACTGTGCTCCACGAGTCTTTCGATCACTTGGTTCTCCTGTGCCATAAATTGAGCCTGTCGCTCAATCACTTCTGTCATGGGGTTAAGAGCCTCGTCCCGCTCGTTATGTACTGGCATGTCATTCCTCACTCGTCGTGCCATTTTGAAATTTTCTCTACATTTAAATTAGGGACTAGTAATTTATGGCGTTATTAAACTTTTGAAAATCAGAACTTTACTTACAGTAGGAGGAGTGTTCCACGACGATTCCTTGTGTTATCAACAGTCTACAGAACCGAGTTTGACTTGGTTGCACTCTGATACCAACTGTAATGCCCCATTAATTTAAAAATATTTTTCTCGTATTAAAATACGTCATAAAAATTTTTCGCTTTTATTTACTCATTATTTGAAATCCATTTTGAGAGAACATAAAATCAGAGTAACCAATTGCAGAAATATTATGAAATAATAAATAGTAAGGGTTCAAAACATAGTTCAATGTCTTACCAAAATGTCCCAAAGTCCCTATTACAAAATTGAAATATTCAAAATACTAACAATAAAAATTACCAAAATACCCCTCACTCAAAATACCATCACTTCCCAAAATACGTGATTCGCACCCAACAGGTCAAATCGGCTGATAACACGAGGGATCATCCTGGAACGCCTCTTCCTCAACTGGTACATACTCTTCATTAAAATCATCACCTATATTACGGGGAAAACAATGAGCCTAATGCCCAGCAAGAATCAGAATTAATACAATGCGAATGATGCATGTACATACAATGCATTACAGAAGAGAACCGTTCCTCTTTTGGAGGTTAAGGTGGAATACTACCTAGAGTCATGTGCCATAACCAGTCACTCCGACGAGGAGATATATCCATCGGGGGTGTTACCACAAGCAGGTATCCTCACTTTTGTTGAAGACGTTAGGTGTTTCAGAACGGGGCAATGGTGAACCCTAGAATCCACGTAGCTAACTTATAAACCGACCACTCCCTACGTGGGAGGAATCTACTGTATGGAAAGTCACCATTCACCCGAACCCCCACACGGCTATTTACGTATATTAGGATGACATACATAATGTAAACAAATTTATAAGCCCTAGGATGATGCATGAATGCCACAATAAATCACAGAAATAACGTGCAAGAGAGCATTCGAAATATAAGTGCACGAAAGATACATATTCTTCATTTCTAATTGCAAAAAAAATTGAAACTAATCAATTATCAATTTTATTTGTTGACAGTCATGAGCAGAACAACAACTCTAAATCCATTCCCAAGACTCAACTTCAACTATAATTCCACTAATCCTATGCTGATATCATACGCAGATTTCCCATTTATTCGAGTAACCAAGTACTAGTCATGCTTTACAACTTCAACATCAATTAGTATTATTTTCAGACATTCTCAAATCCTTGATTCATATACTTTTAGTTCGTCTATCCTCTTTGCCAGTAGTTATCATCGCAATATCAACAGGAATTCATGCAGCCCAAATCAACAATTACTACCATTCACAGCTGATGATAACTAGCATAATATATACAGCGACACTAAATAGTCCAAAATTTTCAACAAGTCCCTTAAAGGCAAATTCAAAATTCAGCAGTCCAATTTCATTGACTTAACCAAATTTAGCATGTCTAGCAAAACTTTTTCAAGCAAATCATTAATGTCCAAAAACAAGAACCCGTAATGTATGGCCTCTTTAGGCCAAAAACAATTCCAAATTCTTACCTTAGTTTTCCAGTTCAATATCTAGTAGTTAATTCTGCAGCAAATCAACAGCTACAAAGAGTTCTCCAATTGCTTAATCCTTCACACGTTCCCTAAGCAAGGGTGGTATTAGTTTCAATTCTCTAAATCAAAAATCAATCCTGACCCACTTGGTGATCCATAAATAAACCAATCAAGTTAACACTTACATTCACTTGACAGATGGATAGCAATTCCTCCCGACAGAGTAACAATCCACTTAGCTCACCACACCACTCCCCAAGTTACTTCCTAGCAAGACTTCACTCTCACACGTTCACAATTGCCAAATGCTCCAGTACCTAGAGGAGGCTCACCTCATATAGACGGAGGAAGGGGAGAGAGAGAGAGAGAGAGAGAGAGAGAGAGAGAGAGAGAGAGAGCTGGCAATGCAGACAATGCAGAGGATAACTACAGGACAGACTGACCTTTGTGCAAACCAATGGTGAGGAGGTCCAATGAGAGAGACCCATGTGGAAGGCTTCCACACCTATGGGAGAGGCCTGTCGTTGCTGAAGGAGGCTGGAGGAGAGAAGATTTGGCGAGTGCAGCAAGAAATTGGAAAAGAGAGAGGGTAATTTAAATGGGTTTCTCAGATATTTTTCACTTTTCGGATGATATAAGTCGTCCGAAATCTTTTTTGGACGAGACCAAGGCATCCAAAAATGCACAAAAATTGGTACAGATTCAAATCAACAACGTCTGCGTCGTTCACGCCAAATTTCGGACAAGACTGAGGCTTCCGAAATCGTCCAGAAAATTGTACAGATTCAAATCAACAACGTCCGTGCCGTTCGAGCCTTCGTCTGAAAACTCATTGTACACACTTTTCTTAAATTCCAACTTAGATCCACTTTCAATATTAACCCTATACTTTTCAAACATAATTCAACGCGTGTACCATTACGAAATATGATATGATTGGCATATATATATTATCCATCCAATTTAATACATCGATAAACAGGGAAAATATATTTTTGGGGTATTACACCTCACAATTTTGCCAAAGCTAGAATAACCTTGCAAGAGACTTACCTCTAATAGACGGAAGAGAAAAGAGGCTGGGCAGCTGCAGTGGATAAGCTTCTGCAAAGTTCAGGGCACTTCACCCACATCAAGTGGAGGAGGTCAAATGGAGAATCGCCCAGTGGAAAGTCCTCCACACTTCCAGAGAAGAATGGACGTCGCAGCAGAAGACTGGGAGAAAGAGTTTTTGCTGAGTGCAGTACGAAATTGAAAGAGAGAGAAGGGATATAAAATGGATTTCTTGGATTTCCCCGATAATTCGGATGAGTTGAGTCGTCCGCGACCTCGTCTGTACCTCTGGAAATCGATTTGGGACGAGAAAACACGTCCTAATACCTCGTTCGTACCATCTACATGCGACATTTGGACGAGATTTCTCGTCGGCATGTAGCCTCCGAATGTGTCCAAAATTTGTCCAGAGTCAAATCGGACGCTATCCATCCTCGTTTGCAAGTCATCCGAAATGAGTTCTAAATTGTACAGATTCAAATCGGACGCGATCCATCCTCGTCTGCATCGTCCACAAGTCGTCTGAAATGAGTTCAGGATGAAAAATCTCGTCCCCATGTCGTCCCAAAGTACAGGGCCGAAATTCAGTATGATCGCGTATGCCACCTCATGTTCGCATGTCGTCCTCACACGTCTGAAACTCCACTGTTATGCATTTTTCCTTAAGTTTTCATACTTAACTTATTTTTCAAATATGAACCCTATACTTTCTTAGCATAGTTGACACATTCCACCATACAACATGATATAATATTTATATATCACTTATTCAAAATTTAATACATTAACAAAACGGGGAAAAATATTTGGGGTATTACAAAATTATCTAGCACGTTTCTTGTCATATCAATTACTGAACATGTCTCAACCGTCATTCATTAAATAGAGTTCTATAAATGGTTCTTTCGGTTTATTCAGCATGTTTAAGATAGCTAAATTATGAATATACTTCCAGCATGTTTAGTTAATAATTTTTATATAATTGACTCGTAACTCGTCGTTCTATACTCTGAAAAATAAAGCATGTTGCCTATATTTGCTGTGTATAAATTTGTTGTATATGCCATGCAATTTAATCGTTAAGTTTGATGTTCATCTTGTTATTTCTCAATTGTTGAGCATGCCCATTAAGTAGTTAAATTACCCAGCATGGTTTCAATTCGCTGTTAAATACATGTTTCGTTGAATTAATATAGAACATCACGTAACCTTTTCCGTATAAAAATTTTCTTTTCTTTAAACCATTATAAAACCATTACTTATTAAAACACCAGAGTAATAAACAGCGGAAGACTTAAACATAGAAAACATACAACAGAAGTCTTTTACAATTAATACTACAAATCCATTGTTTAAATAAACATTTAATAAAAACATTAACTTAAACATTCATTTAAAATCATAAAATACTTAAAGGTCTTTAAAACATTTTATTTCAACTTCGTTAGGCATAACCACAGGTCAATATCGTCAACAGCACAAACATACACACAACAATACTTTATCAGCTACGTCTTTTAACAACTTCATCCATTCATTGGCTCCATACCTATATCAACGAGACTTAACTATGAGCCTAACGCTTAGTACATAATATAAAAGCAAAACATAGAATTTACATACAATTTCTATAACATCGTATAAGGTTTTATGTTTTGTTTCTCTTTTACTATTCATATCTTTTATCGTTATTTCATTTTATTATGTGTCGAGCATATCTAACCAGTCCACACAATCATTCATTTATTGTTTATATGTCGGGCATATCAAACCGGTCCACATAAACATCTGTGTCGGGCGTTCTAACCAGTCCACAGTTATTACTCATCTTTGGTTCCTATGCGGAGCGTAATTAACCGGTCCATAAGAACATCTATTTACGTATCTTACTATTTAATTATGTTGTTTTTATATTGTTTCAGTCTTTTACTATTTATATGTTGGGCGTATCAAACCAGTCCATATAAACATCTATGCCGGGCGTATCTAACCAGTCCACAATCGCTTTCTTTAGTTTCTGTGTCGGGCGTGACTAACCGGCCCACATAAACAAATTAATTACGTTTATTAGGATTTCGAGTCTTGAGATTATTGTGCACATACAATCATATCTAACGTGTTCCTTAATCTTATTCTTAAATATGATCCGTCCTATCTAAGGAACTGAACTTAATTCTAATAAACATGCAAGCAAATAACATACGTTTTCATACAATAACATAACTTATGCATTTAATAAACAAACTTCAAATAAAACCCTAATTTCCCAAGATGTAGGTCCTTTCGGACAAAGCACATGCAATAGCACATACCTAGAGTCTTTAGCTTTAATGGTCTAACACTTTAAGTTTCCTTCACAAAACCTATCCATTATTAACACATAGCTATAAATAATTAATTTCCAATAATATCCCCTAACTTCAACTAACATGCTTATATACCCATTATGGATGACGTACAATTATGTCCAAACTATCAAAGAACCTTATCTTCCAACAATCACTTATCTAACAACGACAATCCTTAATCCAATAATTACTTTCTCCAAAATACATAATAAATCTCATTTATGTCACAGTCTATAAATCTCCCACGTCATGCTCAATAATAATATTATTGAAATAATTTCACTTAACATCTAACTAGAATCAACTACCCCATATAACAGCGATGAGACCCATATCACCAACCAATTTCTATATATTTATCTCATGCGGAAACCAACTAAATATAAATAATAACTCATGCTTGTTGTGCAATATCCAACTCAAAAGACAGAACCA